>JANZLH020404306.1:0-10247 GCA_026770325.2 Erythroxylum fimbriatum
CTCTTAAACCATTTCCTTTCTTATTCTTTCTTAACAAACTCTTCACACCATCCTTTTAAAGCAAGAAAGACAACAAAACTCTAACAAATCTAGCCATGAATTTCGAAAACCCTAACCCATACAATCTGATTTTTCTCCTCTCCTCCAACAACAAATCCTTCTAATCAACAAACCACCAATATGAAACAAGAAAGATGAAATCCTAACAACACAACCAAGAAAGTTTCGAAATCTCTTACCTACCCTCTCTAAGTTTCGGCCATGAATGAACTCCAAGCTTCCATGTTCTTCTTCCTTCCATTCTACTTGAAACTAGAACGAAAATCCTTGAGAAAACCCAAGAAAACCGACACCTTCTTGCTTGCTCCACCATGGCCGAAGCTTCCTTCTTCTTCTCCTTCTTCTCCACGTTTCTTCTTTCCTTTTGTTCTGGAATTTTCTTCTCTTATTTCGTGGACCTGAAGCCTTATACGACAACCATAGGTGAGTTTTGCCAGGTCATTTTAATATTTCTAATTTTCATCAAAAGTTCAGGGTCCAACACTCTCGGTATCCAAAAGATTGCAAGCTAGTTAGACAGAAGAAGCGGTGGCACAGCAAAGAGAGGCAAGAGGTGATCAGGAAAGAGATAGAGAAATTGCTCGATGCTAGATTCATTCGAGAAGTTAAGCGCCCTGGAAAGCTCGGACAAACGTGGAAAGGACCCTATCAAGTGGTTAAGCAAGTCGGACATGGTTCCTACATCCTGCGCAACATCGACGACAAGATTCTACCGAGGCCCTGGAGCTCTCAAAATCTTAAGGCGTTTTATCAATAGATAAGCACGGTTTCATTTTATTTATTATATTCTATCACTGTTAACGCACCTGTAGTGGGTACCTTTTTCCTGATCTAGCTAGTCAGGTTTTTTAATGGCCCACACCTTTATCGTCATCAATTAAGAGTTTCAGATTTCTTGGCACAAACAGTCTAACTAAACTGGATTAATCGACATCGACATCGACCGACAAGGTTGCCAACACAAGATGTTGGAACCACGCGATGCCAAGACATCGATCAACATCGACATCGACCGACAAGGTCGCCAACACAAGATGTTGGAACCACGCGATGCCAAGACATCGCTCGACATCGACATCGACCGACAAGGTTGCCAACACAAGATATTGGAACCACGAGATGGCAAGACATCGCTCGACATCAACATCTAACAAAGTTGAGGAGACCAATGAAGGATTAAAACAAGATTTTTTCACAATTTTCTTTTTATTTCCAATAAGTTCGCCCTGGTCGCAAGCTCGACCAGATGAGCATTTTTACTTAGAAAAAACATCTTTCCTACCCGGTCTACTATAAGTATCATCAACGAACTCCTCCATGCTAAAGTCGAGCGACCTGTCTCTTGCAGGTTCTGATATATTTGTGCTGACAAGTCCTGTGACAGCCAAATTCTTTATAAGCCCACAATTTTCACCACCACAGGTCCTCGTCAGGAACTACCTCTCGCTCTCTCTCGACTATTCCCCTTTTTTCTTCTAGAAAAAGGCCGAGCTCGAGTGGACACGGCGGCTCGGCATAGTCCGCGAGCAACGAGCTTCGCAACCCTATCAACATGATCTCAGCCCTTAGCTTGTCCCTCACGTTCTCCGGTACCACAACCATTTCTGCCTTTATCTCCAACGATCCAACTACTGGCAAGGCAATTTCGGATGGAGAGAGGAAAAAAGGACACGCCTGGTTGACGGTTGAAACATGGAGTTGGGAAGATAGTGGAAGACGCATTCTGATAACTGGGGACGAAGAGACAAAAAGACAGAGGACAGAGGCTGAGAAGAACCATACAGAATAAAGAAGAACTGTCCATCTCGGAATTTATAGTATCAACCGAACAAGCATACCAATCCGAGTTGACCATGTGGAAAAACCTAAGCGGCTGAAGCGGCGTGGCAAACGAAGGGACACACATGACAGCGCGCGACAGCTGTGCGGCAGTCAAAGAGACGCAACGTTCCAAATTTCAGTGGCGCCTAGAGGATGCAAACCGTCAATAATAATTACACCAAGCGTTTCGGATCTCAGCACCCTCGATCGGCCCAACCACTGTACTGGCCCGATCGACCTACCCTAGCAGAATAACTGAACGAGCGGATCCCATGATGACAATCGATCGGTCTACCAGGCTATAATACATGACCGGTCAACCCAGATACGATAATTGACCGATCGGGCCTAGCACCAGCTGTCATGAAGACATGATTCACGATTCAAATATACTCCTTCGACTCTTCCCTTGGATCAGACTAACTTGAGCGTCGGAGGGGCCTTTCGGGAAACAACCCCCGGCGTGCCTTCTTTATTTTGCAGGTATTCAGCAACCGAAACCTCACAGAGACATGGATCCAAATAGTAACGTCCCGACCCAGCAGAATCTGGCAGAACCAGTTGGCGCCCACCGTGGGGCCCGACATCAGGGCACCACGTCCAGAACTACACAGATCAGTCAGGCGACAGCAGCCAATCCCGATATGGCCACCGTCATGGCTCTCGCACTGCACCGGATGGGTTTGCAGTTACCTGTCACACACCCGCCAATACATCATGAGTCCCGCACTCAGTCTTCGCATCCGAACGATCAACCACAACTTCACAACCAAGATCAAGAAGAACAGAGTGTAGCCTTGGAGGACAACGCCGAGGTCAATTCGCACCTTAATTCCCAGCGCCTCTTGGATGCAAATCCTCCCGCGCCACAACAAACCTCTCTTACCCAAAAACAGATAGAGGAAGCAGCTGATTTATTGATCCGCCAAATCCTACAGTCTCGACCGGAACAACAACAGACCCCCGCTCGGCAGGTTGGTGTGATGGCCGATTGCTATTCTGCTGGAGCCCTAGAAAAAATCGTAGACGAACAACTCAATTTGGCCATGAATTCCCACCCGGGCCGGACGCTTACACAGTATAGTTCTCCTTTTATTCAGGAGATCTTGGATAGCCTTCCTGCGGTCGGTACCAAAATACCGACACCTGAAAAGTATACTGGAAAGACCGATCCCTTAAATTATCTGCAACACTTCCAATCAATGATGAACCTACATTGCGTCCCCGACGCAATTCAGTGTAAGGCGTTCTGTACTGCCTTTCAAAAGGGAGCTCGACGATGGTTCAATAGTCTACCCCCGAGTTGCATAGCATGCTTTGAGGATTTTAAGAGATTGTTCCTCAACCAATTTGCTACTAGTAAACGGCCTCAGAAGACCGCTCTGGAGGTGATGCAGTTGACCCAGGGACGGAACAAAAGCCTGCTGGAGTTCATCACTAGGTTCAACAATGAAGCCGTTGAAGTTCCTGATCTCACCTGCTCGTCCATATTGGCCGCCCTTATGAATAACACGAGGGACGAGGAGTTTAAGAAATCATTGGCCCTCGACCAACCCAGATCTACTTAGGAGATAAGAAACCGAACGGATAAGTACATTCAGTTGGAAGAAGTGTTGAAAAACACAAAGCGAAGATCAGACGACCGCGAGCCGAGCGGTAGAGCTGAAGATTCACATAAACGGTAGAGGAATCGATCTAGCTGGAGAAAGTCGATCGACCAACAAGACCAACGACGCGAGTCCTTCACCCCATTAAATAGGAGATATGCGTAAGTGTTAGAAGTCATGAAAGCTGAAGGGGAGCCCTTCCAAGAGCCTCGTGCAATGAGAGCTCGCTCGAGCCAAAGGGATCTTTCTTTATATTGTCGTTTTCATAGAGATGTCGGTCATGACACGGAAGAGTGCTGGCACTTGAAGAACAAAATCGAACTCCTCACCCAAAGGGGAAGGTTAGGTAGATTTTTGAAGTACGGAAACAATGCCGATCGAGATAATGGGGGTAGGACCGATCGGCCCGACAACTGGCGAAGACCTGGGGGGAAAAATGACAAGAACAATGGAGAAAGGCAATATAAGAATACAGGCGACCGACGTGATACGAGGGCTAAATCCAGAGCGAGAGATGATAGAAATGTCGAACGACAGGATGATCGACCAGTCAGGGTCATCAACATAATTTTTGGGGGGAGCGCAGCAGGAGGATCGACCACCAAAGGTAGAAAGAGGTACGCTAAGCAGGTCATTGAAGACTTGGCAGCCAAGAAAAAGAAGCAGAATGATGGAAGAATCTCATTCAATGAATCCGATTTAGATGGCGTTAGCTGCCCTCATGATGATGCGCTAGTGGTCACTTTAAACATGGGGGGTAGCGAAGTTAAGCGAGTAATGATTGATACAGGCAGCTCGGTCGACCTACTCTATTATGATGCATTTAAGCATATGGAGATACCGGAGGATCGACTGTTGCCAATAGAGGGACCCATTAAGGGAGTAACAGGAGCATCAGCCTATCCGTTCGCCCGGGTATTGTTGAATGTAAAGTTCGGGCAGAAGCCATGTCAAGTGGAGAAGCGCGTTGAGTTTCTAGTCGTCAAGTTCGCAGGAGCGTATAACGCTATAATTGGAAGAGTTACTCAAAACGTACTTAGAGCAGTCGTCTCCACTTACTACCAAGCAATAAAGTTTCCAACCCTATATGGAACCGGTGTTGTTAGGGGCCAGCAAAGAATCGCTAGGGAGTGCTACTTAGTAGAAACAAGGATGCTTGACGGAGCGGTCATTTTAACAAGCTCTTGTAATGTAAGAATTGATGAAGAAGCCAACATGATGGTCCCCATGGCGTAAACGCCAAAGATCGCACGAAGATCGGATCAAACTCGCAAATTTCGGCCAAACGAAATTTCTATCAATAGATAAGCTTACTTTATTTGTTTCTTCGTTTAACATTTTATTGTTGCCTACGCACTTGTGCATGTAATTTGTGGATACCTTTTCCTGATCTTGCCAGTCAGCTTTTTTAACAGCCCACACCTTTGTCGTCATCAATAAAGAGTTTCAGATTTTTTGGCACAAACGGTTTAACTAAATTGAATTAATCGACATCGACCGACAAGGTTGCCAACACAAGATGTCGGCACCACGCGATGCCAAGACATCACTCGACATTGACATCGACCAACAAGGTTGCCAACACAAGATGTTGGAACCAAGCGATGCCAAGACATCGCTCGACATCGACATCGCCCGGCCAGGGTCCCAAACGAGATCTTGGGACCAGGCGCTACCAAGTCACGAAATCTTGGCACCGCTCGGCCATCGACATCGCCCGACCAGGGTCCCAAACGAGATCTTGGGACCAGGCGCTGCCAAGTCACGAAATCTTGGCACCACTCGACCATCGACATCGCCCGACCAGGGTCCTAAACGAGATCCTGGAACTAGATGACCCATCGAACATGCAATTCGTTATATGCAATCCAAGGACGCGATCTCCCATATAAGGCTAATAATAGGATAGAACGTCATTCATAGAGACAATAAGGCATTAAAGGACAAAAGCAAGGTCTTCTATTTCTTTTGTATTTTTCTTGTCACAAGCTCGACCAGATGAGCTTCAAAAAGAGAAACAAAAAATTACCCTTCGGTAAGAGGAGAGCCAACAGCTGGTCCCGGGAAAGTAACCTCGGAGGTTGGCAGAGCAGCTTCAGGGGGCGGCACGATCGCTGAGGCAAGGTCAGTAGAAGCAGAGACAGTAGCAACTAGATGGGAAGGAGAGGAGGGCGGCAAAACAGGATCGGGGTTAGGCGAAGCACGCTGAGAGACATTCCCTCGAACTCGCCACTCTTCTTCATCCGAACTCAGGTCTAGCATTTCATTCGACAAGGCCTCTCGTTCTGTCTCTACTATTCTCCTCGTATCCTCAAGGGAAAGGCCGAGCTCGGAGGGAATCATCGACTCGGCATAATCTTCGAAGGAAGGAGCCCCCAACCCGTTAGGGACGCAGACGCTATGGCAATTCTTCAAGATGAAAGCGCGAAATAAGCAGCGAATTCGACGCACTCGTCATTCAAGTACCGCTGCTTCTAACATTTGATTGCCTTCACCCTCTCCTCTCTGATAGAGCCTTGTAGCTTCAGCAATTCCCCATCAGCCCTCAGTTCCCTTATCTGAGCTTGCTGGCAGTCATGGACGGCCCTTGCGCGAAGCTCTTGATCTAATTTGGCCGCAAAGTTGGCCTTGACGACTTGCTCCTTCATGTCCTCGCACTCTTTAACCAACCTGTTCTTCTCCTCCTCCCCCGAAGCAAGCTGAGCCTTCAAAAAGTCTCTCTCTTCCTCCCAAAGCTTTTTTTCCTCCTCCAAAGAAGAAAGTTGAGCCCGCGCGACGTCTCTCTCTTCCGTCACCTCTCAAAGCTTTTCATTCACCCCTGAAAGCTTTTGAAGCTCAGCTTTCAAAGTGTTGCGCTCCCCGACAAGACCGTCAACATCCCGATCACGTAAACAGTTACGGACGAGACGAGCCGACAGCTGCGGGTTATCCAACGAGTCTATAAACTCCTCATCCACAGGAGGAATGATGTTCTCAGCAACGTGGAGCGCCGCATCGAGGTTCCCAAGTGATGCAGTCTTATCCATGCTGATCGCTGGTTCCCACTTATCGGCGCCCGCCGCTTGCCTTTTCCTCTTGCCCTTATCCGACCGAGCAAGACATTCTCCCCCTTTCTCCTTCTCTTTTCCTTTCTCCCTGTTTGTATCTGATGAGCAGGGCGGTCGGTCGAGAGCCTGGGCGGTATTCTTCCTTTTAAGAGGAGGTTCCACCTCCTCAACCTCCTCCTCTACGCCCACCAATCGGATCATCACCTCTGGTTGCTCAGGGATCGCCGCCAAAGCAAGCGCCTTTGGTGGCTCGGGAACGGTCGGATAAGCGACCTCCAAGTTGATCTCCCCTTCTTTTCTTTGCTCCTTTGTCTTTTTTACGACTTAGCAGCATTGCGCTGACCTTTGGAAGCGTTGGAGGACCCGGAAAAGTCACTGATTCTCACCATGGCTGCATGAATAAGGAAACTGGTTAGAGAATGAAACCAATGCTTACAAACATGAAAATAATTAAACTATGAGGAGTCAACCAGGAGGGGCAACTTCTTCTCCTAGCCCGCTAATTTGGGGCGGCAGGTCGAGTAAGAATGAATCGGTCGAGGCCCCTCCGTGACACCCCATTATAAGCCGATCGAAGTCATATCGACCGAGCACTTTTATTCGATCGACCGTCTCCTTTTCCTCCCTTCTAAGGAGCAAACTTGAAAGATCGTTCCACTGCTCGGCCAGAGGATATCTCCACGGCCTAGATTCACCAGAAGATTCTGGGGGCCTCACAAAGAAATACTTCGTCCGCCAAGATTGGACTTTTAAAGCGGTACCAACAGGGCAATAGTGGGCGTCTCTATATTGGAAGTGAGGGACTCCGGCCCCAGCGCTCGAGCTTTGGTTCATCCACAGGAAATGGCGCAAGATGCCGATCGAAGGTAGACATCCGAACTGATGACACAGCAAGGCCAGGTCATTAATAAACCTCCAGCCGTTTGGAGGAATCTGGCTCGGCCTCAGTTGATAAGTAGAGCACACCTCGTCGATGATCGGAGCGTATGGAAGTCTTATACCGCCGACCGAGAAAAAGCTGTCTAAAATAGCAAAATACCCTCCCGACCCAGCAGAATCTGGCAGAACCACAGTGTTTAGGAAAATCCTTTCTTTTAAATTTCGAACTAAAAGTAGCAATAAAATACACATAGTATGAACATCAGGCGTAAAGTAATTAAGAATTGTTTATATGATGAACTTAATTAATTCAGATCAAGTTTAAAAGTTGAGTTGGTTATTATATATATGAGATTTGATTAGTCCATATTTGATATTTATACTACGCGTGTTTCGTCATTATTTTTTAATCGAAGTTTAAGAGAAGGAGTTTTTCTAAAAACTTGAATACTTAAAGGATTTTTTTATAGTTTTAAAGATTAGGGGATATTTTCAAAAAAATTTAAACTAAAGGGAATTCTATATCATTTACTCTATATTTTAAAGTGGCCAATTTTTTGATATTTTTCTAATTCGGTTTCCAAACATTTAAAATTTTCATTTGAGTGAATAACCTTTTATAACCTTAACAACTCATTCAAGACGTCAATTCTGTTAGTATTTTGCTAATTTAGCTAAACAAATATTTTTTATCCATGACATATAGATGTAGAAAAATAATTTCCACCTAATCATTTATGTAGACTAAGTCTAAAACACCTAACCCATAACCTCTTTCGCCTATTAAGTCAAGTGTTTTAGTCCATGTAAATGATTAGTTGATAACTATTTTTTTTAGGTGTGCCCGTTTGGCCTGCCTATGGGATTTCCTCAAATCCAAAAACAACTAAATTTTTTACGTGAATGCCTACATATCATGGATAAAAATGATTTTTTAGTCAAATTAATGAAGTACTAATAGAGCTAACATTTTAAGTTGAATTATTAAGGACTTAAGGTTATAAAAGGTTAGTCACTTAATTGAAAATTTTAAAAACTTGAGTACTAAATTAAAAAATTCTCAAAATGTTTGATACTTTAGAATATGGTTAATTACCAAAAAAACCCAAAATTTCGTTAAATTTTCAATTATAGCCCGAACTTTAAAAAGTTGCAATAAAATGCTCAAACTTTCAATTTTTTTTAATTCTAGCTCAAACTCTAAAAAGTGACAATAAAATACTCAAACTTTTAATTTTCTTCAATTCTAACCTGACATTATTTGTTATTCTCCTGATACTCTCAGTTCTTTTGTTTTTTTGATGCTCCAAACTACTCTCGCATTACAATATATTGCACAAGTAAGCTCTTCATTTTTAGTTTGTTCTCTTAATGCCCTTAGTGTCAGGCATTGAAGCTGTGTAATATGAAAATCGAAGGGTGAGGGCATCGAGAGAACAATTGAAAACGAAGGGAAAAATTGAAATCATTAATTTTTTTGTCCATGTAAATGATTTGTTGATAATTAACTTTTTACGCGGATGCCTACATATCATGGATAAAAAAAGATTTTGTTAGTCAAATTAATAAAGTACTAACGGTTGATTTATTAAGGACTTAAGGTTATAAAATGTTAGTCACTTAATTAAAAATTTTAAAAACTTGAGCATAAAATGAAAAAAAAAACTCAAAATGTTTGATATTTTAGAATATGTTATCCATGTTTGTTTTTACCAAGTATTTCTTTTTCATTAACTTTGATTAATATTAAATATTATTTTAAATAAATTTTAAAATTATAAAAATTCTTAATCTTATATAATTAAATTTTAATTTCTTATAATAAACTTTGTTTTTAAAAGGTAAAACATTGTGCATTACTCTCAAATTTTTTAATCTAATAAATAATCTAGAGAAAATGATCAACAATTTTTATGAAATTAAAATGTAAAAATAATTATTTTCTAATACAGGCCCAGTACTTTTTACCAAAGATTGAATTAATAAGTAATAAAGTTCATGTTCTTTCATTTGAATCATGTATTAATTTACAATACTTAAATGATTTGTATCATAGGAAGCAAATAAAATAGGATGGATCAAACAAACCATCACATGATCATAAAATTGCAAAAGCCATTTTGAGGTGATTAAGAGATTTATTAGCATGCCGTACCTTCCTGGTTACAAAATTTTAGAAGCAGAATGATTTACCTGGATTAAACGATAAGAAAAATAAACTTATGTTGCAGATTCCCAACAATAGCAATAACAACACTCAGTGAGAGTCTCGTTAAAATATTAGGTCTGAGGATATCTAGTAATACACAACCTTACTCTTATCTGATACAAAGGTGTTAGTTTATTCCCTAGAGCTAATCTGTTGGCTATAGTTCAGTGAAAAAATAATTTAAAAATATTATTTATCTTGTATATGTTTACATTTATATGATAAAGTCTATAAGATAATTTTACATTGCAAGTGAAATTATAATGAGATTATAATTATGAAATTCATATTACATTTATATATTATCCTTAAATTATTCCTAGTCATTGTTCTATTAAGACTAGACATTAACAGAACATAAAAAGTTTAGCATGTAGCATCCCACTCCCGCAAGACCCGAACCCGACATCGTGGGTGATATCCGAGCCCGTGCCTCACGAGAGTGGCATGCTAGAGCAGTCGGATACAGTCAAAAGCTCAATATAACATTTTTGTTTTGAACATGATCATATTCGCGGAAATCAGTGAACAAATTTGGGCCCGCTTTAATTGTATTTTCAGTCATAATAAAACGCTCAACAGTATTTAGCCATTTAATATACCACAATCCATAACCAAATTGGG
>JANZLH020404348.1:0-10243 GCA_026770325.2 Erythroxylum fimbriatum
TCCTCTTTGGTCTGGGAATCCCTCTCCAGGATTCGAATACAAGACCTCAAGGTTTTATAGCTTCCACATGCTCGCCTCTTACCATTTGGCTTTATGGGGGTTGCAGGGAGTTATGGCTGGGCCTGTTTTCCCTGGACCCTGGATTGCGGGGGGTTATGGCTGGGCCTGTTTCCCCCGGATCCAACACTTTATTTACAAATGCTGTTGAATAGGAGGTGTTGAAGCTTATAACAACGAAAGCACACATTGAATCTTCAATCTTACAGTTCTTGCTTCTGAATTAAGAGGTACTTTTAAAGCTCAATACTTATACATGTAGCTTTGAATATGGGTTCTTGCACCCTATTCTTAGTATGCTCAATTTATTTTTTGGTAGAATTCAAATTGGGTATGTTAACTTTAATTGATTTGTCATTATGTTAGTTACAACTTGATTTGCATTTAGTAAGTTACTTACTTACTTATAATTATATAGCTACATGGACAAAAGTTGGATGTCATATCGAAAATGGTCCACTCAATACTTAGAAGTAGTGAAGAGTTTCATAAATTTTTGTAAAAGATCAAATGCGTTTAGAATGTCAAATTCATTGGACATAGATTGTTTAAAATGTTAACATTTAAAGTCAAGATATAATATATAATCACTTGCTAATCTGAGGCATAAATGAATTCTATACTCCATGGATTTATCACAACGAAAGTTTTGAAGCAAGTAATGATAGAAGTGTTGATACAGGTGATGATGGTAGTAACAATAATGACGTTGAAGGTATTGATATTAATGATGATGGGAGTGGGGAGATGCTAGAGGATTTAGAGAATTATATGGAAACTGTGAATGATACTGGTTTGCCTAATGTAATTGGTAGTATTACAAAAGATAATTTTAAGAAGTTATTGAAAGTTCCTCAATAAGAATTATATCTAGGGTGCTCGAAATTCTCACAGCTCTCTTTTGTTGTCAAGTTGTTGCATTTGAAGGTATATTATAAATGGTGTAACAAATCTTTTGACATGTTGATTGACTTGTTAAATGATGAATTACCTGTTAGACATAAATTGACTAAATCTTACTATGAAGCAAAGAAACTGTTAAGGGGCCTTGTATTAGGATATATAATAATACATGCTTGTAAGTAGGATTGTGCTATATTTTGGGAGGACAGTAAAGATCTTAAAGAATGTCCCATTTGTGATAAATCAAGGTGACAAGTGGATAATGGGAAAGGGAAAAAGATACCGCATAAAATTTTGAGATACTTCCTTATTAAACCACGACTACGCAGACTTTTTATGTTAACAAAAATAGTCATAGGTATGAAGTGACATAAAGAGAAACAAATTGATGATAACATTATGCGTCATCTAGCAGACTTAAAGGCATAGAAAGACTTTGATGGAAAGTTTCCATAGTTTGTAGAGGATTGTTGTAACGTTCGGCTTGGTTTAGCCTCTGATGGATTTAATCCATTTAGTAGTATGAGTACTTCTTATAGCATATTGCTGGTAATTCTTGTGCCATACAATTTACCTCCATGGAAGTGTATGATTGAGTCTCTTTTTGTTATTTTCTTTACTTATTCTAGGAGTTACTACTCCTGATAAGTATATTGATGTATACATGCAATTACTATATGATGACTTAAACCATCGCTGGGAGGTTGGATTAGAAACTTATAATATTATTCAAAGTGAAACATTTATAATGCATATGGTTGTTCTGTGGACTATAAATAATTTTCCATCTTATGGCAATTTGTCTAGATGGAGTACTAAAGGGTATATGGCATGTCTTGTGTATAACCATCAAACTAATTCAATAAATCTATGAAGTAAA
Source organism: Erythroxylum fimbriatum (assembly GCA_026770325.2). NCBI lineage: Eukaryota > Viridiplantae > Streptophyta > Magnoliopsida > Malpighiales > Erythroxylaceae > Erythroxylum > Erythroxylum fimbriatum. The sequence continues at coordinate 1,841 of JANZLH020404348.1, forward strand.
ATATGTTATATGAAATAGAGTTGTTACTTGAAACATGGGTATAGATGAAGAAGAAGCAAATTGTTTAATGGCAAAGTAGAACATAGTGAAACTTTTTGCACTTGTCTGGTGATAATGTGGCTGAGCAACTATCGCATTTGGGTGAGTTTACACTTGGCAAATAATCAAGTAATAGAAGGCGAAAGTGAAGTGTTATTGATCTTAATTGGAATTATAAAAAAAGGCATTTTTTCTCAATTTGCCATATTGGAAAGAATTGTTATTAAGGCATAATCTTGATGTGATGCATATTGAAAAAAAATATTTGTGAGAATGTTTTAGGTACTTTGATGGGAATTGATGGAAAATAAAAAAGACACAATTACGACTTAGATTAGACTTGGAAGACATGAATATAAGAAAAGGTTTGCATTTGAAAAGAAGAGATGATGGGTCATATATCATTCTCCCTACATATTACAACATATCAAAAAAGGAGAAGCAAACTTTTTATCAATTTCTTAAATCAATCAAGTTTCCTGATGGGTATGCATCTAATCTAGCCTGTTTTGTCAATGTTAATGAGGGAAAAGTTTCAAAGTTGAAAAGTCATGATTGTCATGTACTTCTTCAACGATTACTTCCTGTTGGAATACGTGGGTGTTTTCCAAATTCTGTAACTTTGGCACAATTAGGTGAGTTTTTTAAGCAATTATGTTGTAAGGCATTGAAAGTAGAAGAGCTTGGAAATATGGAAAAAGACCTAACTTTGATTCTATGTAAGCTTGAACTAGTATTCCTCTCATCTTTTTTATATGTTATGGTGCATTTGGCAATTCACTTACCGTACGAGGCAAAATTTTATAGACAGGTTCAATTTTGATGAATTTTCCCTATTAAAAGGTGATTTATATTAAGTTTTGCTTTTTTTTCTTAACTTATTAGTTAGTAACAATTGTTAATGTTTTATATTTTGTTTAGGTTTTTGGGCTCTCTTAAGCGTTATGTGCATAATGGAGCTCGATCTGGAAGTTCTATTACAAAGGCTTATATATCAAATAAATGCTTGACATTTTTTCTATATATTTAAATGATTTCGAGACAAGATTTAACAAAGAAGAACGTAACTTTGATTTTGATCAAGATGGTTGCTTGTCAGTTTTCTGCCAAAAACTAAGGCCACTTGGAACGAAAAAATATATGAAATTAACTAAAGACTAACTAAAAAACGACCATTGATATATTTCGAACAATTGTGAGGAAGTCAATTTATATATGGAGTATTTATATTACTTCTCATTCAGTATTTCATATTTAAATAAAACATTCAACCTATCTTTTCTAAAATATATTTACTTTTTTAAATAGAGAGCACAAAGATGAGATTAGACGCAAAGGAATTGTTAATGTTGAAGAAAGACATACGATTAACTTCCCATCATAGTTTAGGACTCAAGTTATTCATGGATTAGTATGAACTTATGGCAATATGTAAGTGAGATTAACTTCTAGTGATATATTTTTGTACAGATAATATAGTTACATAACTGTAAATTGCTAAAGGCGATGACAACATTATCTGCTTTGACATGTGAGCCTTATATATATCAGAAAAATATACAAGTTGCATTATTAATTGAGTTAGATTTCACATAAAAGATCATGATAGAAGCCAACATTGTGGGTTATTGTAGAGGGACAACATAACGACGATTTTAATGACTTCTATGATGTCATCTCAGAAATAATAAGAGTTGCATTACAATAAGGATAAAAAAAAGTTTTTCTATTTAAGTACAAATGGTTTAATCTTGGTAACAAAGGGATGAACATAAAAGTGAATGGCAATATTACTAGCATCAATGTTAGTAACACATGGTTTGATAATGACCATTTTATGCTTGCAAGTCAAGTGAAGCAAGTATTCTACCTCAACAACACTATATTAGGTAGCAATTGGAAAGTTGTTCAAAAGTTTCAACATCGAAATTTTTTATCTTTTATGAAAGGAAAAAATGGTCCAATGGGTGAAGGTGGTGATGAATTATATCAAGAGATTGAATTAGAGTTGAATAATGGAGCGACACAAATAAAAGATGCAAATATATCATCATTCTATAGGAGAGATGTTGATCCTAATATATTATAAGCAAATGAAGTACAAACCACTATTGTCGTACAAAGACATAAAGACTATATTTAGGATGAATTATAAGACAATCATGATACTTTGGTCAAATATAATAGCGATAAAGAGTCAAATCATAATGCAATTAATGATGATGATTTTCAAGATCTTGATCATAATGATTGAATGTAATAAAAATGTTCTTTATATTGTTTGAAATGTAATACTGGACCACTGGTAACATTTATGTTAATGCGGATTATTGATGATTGGGTTATGTTAATGTGCATTATTGATGGTTGACTTATGTGTATGTGTATTGTTGATGGTTAACTTATGTTAATACAGATTGTTGATGATTGAGTTATATTATTGTGGATCATTGATGATTGAGTTATGTTAATGCGGGTTGTTGATGATTGAGTTATGTTAGTGTGGATTATTGATGATTGAGTTATGTTAATGCGAAATGTTGATGATTGAGTTATGTAATGCATATTATTGATGATTGATTTATATTAATGTGGAATGTTCATGATTGAGTTATGTAATGCGTGTTGTTGATGGTTGAATTATGTTAATGCGGATTGTTGATGATTGAGTTATGTTAATGCGAATTATTGATGATTGAGTTATGTTAATGTGTATTCTTGATGGTTGATTTATGTTAATGCAGATTCTTATTGATTGAGTTGTGTTAATGTGATTAAAGTTAATGATTGAATGTATGTTTGTAATGATGATTGGATGTATTGTAATGTTACTAAAATTTATGTTTGTTTTTATAGATATTCAATATAATGAAACATAGTAAAAACAAAGGGAAGAAGGTGTTAAGTATCGAAATTGTAGAATAGAGGGATTTGCAATTCAACCAAATCAATTAGTTGGTGTCAATTCCTAGCCAACAACAACATTCAACCTCAACCATTAATGAAATTAGGCAGGAACAACCTCATTCTTCCTCAAACAATAATGAATCAACTAGTACAGAGGGATCTGCAGGTTTGTTAATCTTCAATACCTACAAATAGGCTTATGCTCAAATATATATTTATATATTTAATGCATATTTTTTATCATTATTGATTTGTTGTCAAGTTCCAATATTAATATTTAAGAAAGATGTAAAGGTATAGCTAGAGGTTGTGAATTGTAATGAAAGAATGTTGCAATGAATAGCAAGTTGTCAATACAGATTGATACTTTGCAAGATCGTTATGTAAACAAGATCCAATCTGTAAAATTGTCAAGTGAGTTGGGGATTATTGCGAGAACAAAATTGCCTTACCTGAACCATGCGAATGACTTGAAGGAAGACAACTTGCTTGAAAATGTTTTGGATAAAGTTGTGGTAATTTTTCAATTTATTTAACAATATGTAATATTATTTCACTTATTTTAAGATTAATTACACTTTTACTTATTGTTCACAGATAAATATTGTCGATATCGAGAACCATGATGTTTCAAATTGCATAACTTCACTATTGAAACAAAGGATCAAGGATCACCGTTATAGGTTGCATTAAGTTTATAAATCTTTTCTTTCTGATGCGGAGGCACGAAGACATGTTCCAGAACGACTGTCTCAAGAAAATTAGAATAATTTGTGTCATTAACTTCAGGTTTATTTTCATTCCCTTAACATTTGCTTCAATTAATCTCATTAGATCATTTAATGACTACCTAATCTTTTTTTCTTTATTTGGGAAAAATGTGAGAAGGCAAAGGTCAATAAAAAAATGAAAAAACCTCACAATCAAAGGTCCAAATCATTTGTAGTCGCTCGAAATGAATATGTAAGATCCTTGTTTATAAGTTATAATTATCAATAAACATTATATCATTTATTGTGTTTTGTATTTTTCTTTCACAAAATAGAGTAAAAAGAAACTATATGGATAAGAGTGTAATAGAATCAAAATATACAAAATCACTCACTATAAGGAAGGTCAAGAGTGGATGTCAGAAAAAGCAGAAAATAACTATGTAAATATAAAGATTTGATTAATATTTAAGTTTATTTATTTATGTAGCATTAACTAATAATATTTGCATTAAATATTAGTTTTGTTTTTTTTTATTTTAGAATAAGATGCAAGAGTTGTTACATAAATCAATGTCTGAGGAAAATGAGGTCAATGTAGAAGACATTTGCAATACTACACTTGGTACACGTTCTGGTATCAAAGGTCTTGGCTTTGCCCCTAAACCAAATGTTTCAACCTTATCAAGATCCACATACGTTCAACAATTTCAAAAGGAAAACAAGATACTTAAGGCTGAATTATAACATACTTGAAAAAAGTTAGCCAAGCATGATAAGTACTTAGAAAAATACTTAGCCCAGATTATAATAGCAGTGAAGATGAAAGTAAACGGTATTAATTACATCTCGTATAATTTTTTTTTGTTAATTTATGTTTGTATTATAATTTAAATTTAATACTTTTCTCTCGGATTATATAATTGAAGAAGATGCAACAGCTAAGTGATTATGTCGTAAATGGTAAAGTTTTGTGATGTTTATTATGCAATATTGTTTCAATAATCACAATATTTTAACTATATTTTAACTAAGCCTTTTGGAGTATTACAAGTTATCAACATGTTTTTTTTGTAATCTCAATATTTATAATTTGTAAATGATTCATTGTATTTATTATTTTTGTATATAAGAATTATCGAAGTTGTAATTAAAATATATACAAAGAAATTTAACGATATTTTATTTTTTATATACAATGCTTCAAATTATCAATTATATTTGTACAATTTTTTGTTTAATAAATGAATAATAAAAATATATCGATACATTACAACAATAATATGGATAAAAAATGTAACAATTAATTTATTCTAAAATGGTATAACATTTCGTTAAAACGTAGATAGAAAATTTGACTACATTTTACAAAACATAGTTAAAAATATTTGGCTACATTTATCGCACTCAAAGTTTTTATCTACGAATAATAAGCGTAGCCAAACCAATTGGTGATGATTTCCCAAAACGTTGTTAATAGTTTTTTCCTAAGAAAATAAAGAGTGATCAAAAACTATTAGTGACTATTAGTGCAAAACGTTGCCTTTAGTTTGCAGCTACAAGGATTTGACGAGTTTTGGGCAACAAAACTAAATCATCCCCAATTACTATTAGCGACAATTTTTCTCCCTTTAGCTACAATTTTTTTCGTAGCCAATGATCAACTTTGTTGTAGTATAGGCTTTTGGCTTCTTCTTTTTTTTGCTACAATTTGGAAATTGTAGCTAAAATGTTAACTTTTGGTGACCATTTCACTCTTACGCGACAATTCACTTTTTGGAAATGATTTTCAAAATCGTAGCTAAACACTATAATAAAGTAGCCTATTGGCTACATTTCCTTTAGCGACGATTTTGAAAATTGTAGCTAAAGGTTAAACTTTTTGCTAAGATTTTGAACATCGTAAGTAAAAGTCTCATTTTGGCTTACATTTTTTCAAAATCGTAGCAAAAAGTTATTTGTAAAAATGCCCAAAACTTGTTGTAAAATTTTTAATGTAAGCATATATATTATATTATCTTAAACAAATAATACGATATTGAAAAGACTAATGTCTCAAAAGGATTGTGTTTATTAATTAGAAAGATTAATTTTATTGAAAAATTTGAATAATAAAAAGAGGTAATTATCATTTTAATTCTATTAGGGATGAAAGTGAACCCAATGTTTTAAAAACTAGACTGAAAATTAAATTAGTAAGACAAGAAGTTTAAGGTTCATTATAAGGAAATAAGGAACTAGCGACGCAAAATTAACGACGGAAAACAAACTGTTGCAAATTACCGATGGATTTTATTTTTTCGTCGAAAAAGTTACACAGAAAAATTTTCGTTTAGCGGCGGTAGTAATATCCATCGCGAAATACGGGAACAAATCAATTTGCGACGAAATGTAGCGACGGAAAAAATTCCTGTCAGTAAATAAGGAAAAAAATTGTTAGCGAAATGATAAAGTTTTGAGTTTGCTGACGGAATATTTCCGTCGGCTAATTTTGTTGTTAAATTTTAAACCTATATGTTGTCGTCTGCTTCCACTTGAACGTTATTAACTTAAAGAAAACGAAGTCGTTTGGTGTTAACCCCCCTTCCCGACCACGGTCGCTCCTTCTTTTTTCTTGCTCCCTATTGCGTCTTCTCCTCCGATGATTTCTAGTCTCCTGTTTGTCGTGTGTCGTCGGCATTGTCGTCATATCATGCTGCATCGGAATCTCTTCCTCTTCTCCGACCATTGTTGCATTTTCATGGAGGTATACATGTTCACCATGGATGTTTGTGTTTATTTGATTTGTTTCATATGTGTTGATGTTTTGTGAATGGATAAGAACATTTAAGGTAGAAATCTTAGTGAAAGAAGGGAAAAAAATGTGAATTTGGTTGTGATGTTGGGATGATTTTTTGATGCATATAAGTTGTTTAATGAAATGCCTCTTGTTTGAAAAAATGTATTTGTGTGAAGATGAACTTTATTTGTTTTAATTTACTATCTTATCAAGATTTTTAGCTTATGTAACATTTCATGCTTGTGTATAACCTAGAAAAATGTTAAACACTATATTTCACCCATCTAAGTGGTTACTAAGGTCTTTAAAGCTTTTGTAAATTTGAGAGTTTAAAATAAGTGACATTATAAGTGTGTTTACAAGTTAAAAAATTAAAAGTGAAAATGTCTTAGATTTTTCAGTTTTACATTAAGCTTTAAGAATTGACAACGATTGCTAAAGTTGTGTCATAAAGCTTAAAAACAAAGAACAAGTATAAAATAATCTCAAACAAAACAAACCAATATGAAACATGAAACTAAAGATAAAATACTTGATATATTTAGTAGACAAAAACATGCATTTAAACAAGACACGACAAGTTTTCTAAATTTAGACATTTAGGCTTGATACTTTAAAAGCGATAAAAACTTGAGAGATTTTTTAAACATTTTAAGTGGCCTATCATAATTTGACTCCTTTCCTGGATTCCAATTATGTTTTATTCTTTTATAAAGTTCTTTTCTTAAACCATTTTATTAGAAAATGATCCATCCTTGCTCCTCACTCTCAACCTTAATAACAACGATGATTGAAAATTGAAAATTGATTTTAATAATAAAGTGTCTATCAATCAAATTTAAGGGAAGATGATAAAAACCTAAGGATAGTCTCTATAAATCAGAACCCTTCATACCTATAGAACTTTCCAAATACACAATCCACACATGCTTTGAACATATTATCAAAATCAAGATCATCAATATATACATCTCTAATAAACTTAGAACCCATAATTTAGTATGCATAATACTCAATAATGCATGTATCCTAGAAAATGTATTAACTACTATATTTTCCTTAACCTACTTTTACTTTTAACACATAAGGAAAAGTCTCAATAAACTTTATACAGTTGGTATGTTTCTTACTCATTTTAATTTGACCTTGGCTACATTTCAATAACTCATAATCTATATGTATCAAAACTCCTTAATGCATAAGTAATATTGTCAAGTCTCTAAGGCTCTCACCAATGTATACATATTTGTATTTTGAGTTAAGGCGATTTAAAGTTATTCCATTAAACTTCTCACTAAATTATGATATTAAATTTCTATTTTTATCAAAATAGACCGAATTCCTACTCCTGAAGCATTATGCTTCTCTCAATGCTATTGAAAAAGTTAGATAAAGTAAACAAAGGAGTTAGACTTAACTTATCTTTCAATAAATTAAAGACTCTTTTGATATTTACTTCACTTAAATCCTACACATTTTTTTTACTATCTCTGTTAAAGGTGCATTGATGATGCTAAAGTCTTTAACAAATCACCAATAAAAACTAGCCAACCTATAGAAACTCTTAACATCACTAACAATTTTGGGTGTTGACGACTCTTTAATAGCTCTCACTTTCTCCATATCTACCTTTAATCTGTTTTCACTTACCACATAACTAAGAAATATAACCTAATTACTACAAAAAGTACACTTCTTCAAATTTGCATACAATTTTTATTACTTAAGCACATGCAAAACCTTTTCTAAATGCTCAGCACGTTCACCTAAGGTCTAATTTTATAGATAAGAATATCATCAAAGTACATAACTACAAACTTACCTAAAAACTCATGCTAAACATAGTTTATCGACCTTATGAAAGTGATAGGTGTATTAGTCAAATAAAAATACATTACTATCCATTCATACAATTCATGTTTAGGTTTAAAGGTAGCTTTTCATCCATCTCCTTCTATAATGCTAATT
>JANZLH020404473.1:0-10237 GCA_026770325.2 Erythroxylum fimbriatum
AACTTTGATAGAGCCTCCTTGAGAGTCTTCGAAGTGAAGAGATAGATTACGCTCCGTCGCGTCGTTGTTGAACTTACAAACTGCCATTTTCATGGCTGTTTTCTCTTCTTTGCCGATTCTGGATTTGACGTCGATGATTGCACCAATGTTAGTGATCTCTGTGGCTTGAGCTCCATGGGGAAGAGCAAGAAAAAAAATGGCAACGACCACACAGGAAAACCGCACTTTTTCACATAAGAAAGGGAATTTTGAGCATTTAGTATAGGGCATTTTGTCGTTGAAATTGGAGTCAGGTTTATTGATATACAAATTCTTGGAACTGCCAAGGAATCCCATGTTATATAATTCAGAGGATGGAAGACCGCGCCATTGCTAATAATCCACGCGGTGTTTACCAACGTAATGGACTTGGCCTTACTCGGTGAAAGTCTTTCAATTTTATACTTGGAAATGAGTTTGGAGGGTGATGTCAAAAGTCTTGATATGTCTCCATTCAAAAAAAAAAAAAAGTCTTGATATGTCAAGAGGTCATAAGCATGTTGGTCATTTCTAAATTATTATGTAGTCCTTCGAGGTGTTCAAGGTTAAATTTGCTAGCTCAAGAGCGTTTTGTTTTTGAGCAACATCTCAGAGAGGTGAGTTCGTAATTAGGTGATTTTTATAAATTCATACTTTAAAAAATAGTTATCTTCTTTAAATTCGATTACAAATATTTATTGAGACTTACAAATAGTTATTTACGATGGTTTAATATGTTGCAACAAACCAATAAATTGTCTACATAAAATTTGTCCATGCGAAAAAAGAATTTCTATCGATCAACAGGATTTTGTGCACCGCAGTGTCTACGTAGGTAAATAAACGCGTAATGTTCTGGATGGTCTATGACCTCAAAAGTCTGCCCGTAATAAATTGAATGTGTACGATACGAGGCCCGTTCTTCCGTTTAACAAGTATATCTAGAATTTGTAGTCAAGCAGAAATGAAAAGCGAACAGGACAAAAAATGGACTCGATCTTAGACTTAGTGCCTGTTTGGTTCGACTTTTGGAAGTCCCAAAAGCACTTTTTCACACAGCAGAAGCTATTTTAAGGAAAAAATGGTTGTTTGGCTGAAAAATTAAAAAGTGTTTTTGGAATAGAAACAGCTTTTTTAAAAGCCAGAATACAGCTTTTTGAAAAGCCAAAATTAGGAGCTTTTCAGAAAAGCCCAAAAAATAGCTTTTTCGGGAAGCTGTTTTTAACTTTTAAAATTTGCGTAAACAATTTACGTAAAGAAGCGTCTGCCGACTCTCTATTTCTTCTCTGTTCTCCGACTCTTGGTTTTGCTCCTCCCTCCTCATGTATCCCTCGCCTCTTCAGGTTGGTTCATCTTCTATTTTTTTTTCTCTGAAAATTTCCGTTTGCGTTGTACGCAGACGTCTGCATCGTTGTTGACGCAGAACGTCTGCGTTGTATTCTTCTATGTATTTTCGTTCTTAACAACGCAGACGACGTCTGCGTTAACTAACAATTTTAACATCTCTTTTTCGTTTCTTTTTCTTCTGTTCTTGCTGTTGGGTCTGCGTTTATACGCAGACGTCAAGCTCAACCCCCAATCACAACATCAACATCAACTGCAGAGAAGAGAAGAGAATGGGGATTGCAGTGGGAAATGGATGGAAACTCCAAGTTGCTGCGAAAGCAGTAAATTTTCCAGCTTCACAAGTAAAAGATCAATCAAAGTCGAAGAGGGTTTTCACTGTTAGGTGTTCCGCCCCTTTCTCTACTGATGGCGCCGCCGCCGCCGCCGCCGCCGCGACCACTAGTAATTATGGCTTGCTTTTGGATTATGTTTTCTTCTGCTATTTCTGTTTCTTTATTGATTTTGGTGCTATTTTTCGTTGATGGGATTTTGCCTCTTTCTTAGAGTTCTGCATAGTTTGACTATCTTGGACTCATTAGTTCAACAAACAAACATAAAAATGCCAGGGAAATTCTATTACTTGTGTAGATTATTTTCCTTTTTTAATCTCTTCTTGACAAAAGCAGAGTATACATTATCAACAAGAATAGGGTTTTGTTGTTTGTTTGCTTGATATATAGTTCATGGCTCTTTTCCTGGATGTTGGGACGAATGCTAGAAAATTTTCCATTTTCGGTACCCAATTGCTCTGTTTAATTTTTTTGAAATTAATTCTATGTCCTAATTTTTTCGGTTTTCAACTTTTGTTTTTTTCACTTTTTTGCTGCATGTTGTTAATATCTGTTGCACATTGTTAGTTGCAGTAAAATAGGAAAATAAGTTATTAGTTGCTTAGTGGGAAGCTACATTGTTGCTTTTTAATTATTACTTGATGTGTTTAAATAAGTATTTTGATCGAATAAAGATGAAATACTTTCCAACCTATATTTTTCTCTTATGTTCTCTACTGAGGTATAGTAAAATTCATTTGTTATTCTTTTTTTATTCCAATAGGTTCCAACGATTCCACGAAAATAATGAAAAATATGGATTATACAATGATGCTATAGAGATGCATTTATTCCCATTAATGGTTGAAGAAGTGAATAAGGAAAATTGGACAACTACTACCTCATTCAAATCTAGTTAAGACAATATTAAGACGAGTCTTAAAACAATATTCAGTAAAGAGTATATTGATGGTCAATTGAAGAACTCTAATGCACTGAGGGCTAGATTGATGAAGTTTAAAAAATTACCCAAGAAACGGAAATTAGTTACAACTCCTTCATTGATGAAGTTAATGCTACATATGAATATTGGGAAAAAAAACTGTTTAAGGTAAAATATATCTTTGCTTATTGATATATCATATTATAATTTTTACAATGTACACATTTCATCATTTTGGTTGCATTAAATCACTCATAAATTCAAGAAAAAATTATGCAAATAAATTTCATACTTATGTCATATTTTTGGAGATACTACTTTGATTAGTTTGCATACATATGTATTAACTAAATCTCTACCAAATAGTACGAAAGAGAAACATATAATTGACATTGATGAAGTTTGAAAAGATCAAGGTGCAAGTTCTCATTATAAGAAAAAGAAATCTCCTAATAAGGAGAAGGTAAAAAAAAGATACATACTTTAGAATTCTTGAAAATGTCTTAATTACAATTGGTGAATAGTTGGTAAGAAAGAATGATTTACTTAAGAAAAGTATAGCGACATCATCATCGACTACAGATAATACATTTAAAGCTTCGTCAATAAATTAGAAGACTAATTCAATGATGGAATGTTTGAATTCCTAATATGATTTAAACATCGAGCATGTGCAATATGGAAAAGCAATGAAGTCTTTACATGATTCCCCATTTTATAGGGAGATTTTTATGAAGATGCCAGATACGAGGAAGGTGGATTGGATTATATCTCTTTAGTTATATTTTCACATTATTGCATATTGAAGTCTTATTGGTTTGGGCACTTTTATATTAAAAACTATTCTATAGTTTAAATATTTTATGACTACGTTTTATATGAATTTTTAACTGAATATTTCATATGAAATTCTTAAATTTATGTTTAATATTAATTTTAGCATTTATATTTAGATTTTTTGTTAACTACATAATGTTGGTATTGTATATGCATGGCCTCCTCATCAGATTTCGAATCAAATTCAGATGACGAACTGATTAAGGTAGTTATTATTTCTTTATTTGTAGAAGATAATGAATATTTTCATTTACATAAGCAACCATATAGAACTTTTGCTATATTTGGTCATAATTAGATATTTAAATATTTGAATGAGAATTCTACATAGATTTATGAGAACTTAAGAATGAGAATACAATCTTCTTGAGCTTATATGATGAGTTGAAGAGTTTAGGAGGCTTAAGGCCAACATGTAATTTGGTTGTGGAGGAATGAGTTGCAATTTTCTTGATGACTATAAGGTATAGTCAGACAACTAGAATCAATACAGAGTGCTTTCAACATTCTACTTAGAAAATTTTGAAGCATTTTCATAAAGTCTTAGAAGTAGTTAATCTTCTTTCAAAAAGAGTCATTACTCTACAATCCTTTACAATACACCTCCTGCAATTCAACATAATTTAAAATACTCACTATTTTCAGCTACATTCATATATTTAGTTACTAATTTCATTATGTTATTATATTTAATTGATTATTTTAATCATAAAATTTTACTTTTTAAGATTGCATAGGAGCAATAGATGGTACAAAAATTGATGCACATGTTTCAACTGATAAACAAATACCATATAGGGGTAAAAGAAATAATCTAACCTAAAAAATTATGTGTTATTTCTCATTTGATATGCGTATCATATATGTAACGACTGGATGGGAAGGTACAAATCCAACTAATTGATTTCTCATAAATATAGTAATTATGATTAATACCTTTTAGTTAATATTATTTTCTTTATATATGTTAAGTAAGTTCTATTTTGTTGATTCAGGCTATACTAGTATACCTAAATTTTGTTCACCATATTAAGGTGAGAGATATAATTTACGAGATTATAGTGGAAGAAGAAGATCTCAAAGTCCACATAAATTATTTAACTATAGGTATTCTTCATTTTGAAATGTTGTTGAAAGATGTTTTACATTCTCAAAGTAAGATTCCCGATACTTTCGAACATGTTGAGTTATGATATAAAGAAACAAAAATATATTGTTATTGCTTATTGTGTTATACGTAATTATATTAGGATGCATAACAAAGCAATAAATTATTTGACAGTTGTGTTTAAAATGAATAGTAAACTTTAGAAAGAATAAATGAAGATGCAAGTTCTCAAGTGGACTATAATTTCACTCTAACATAACTTTAAAATATGTCTAAAAAGTATGATGGAATTGCCATACAAATATGGATTGATTATATTGAAGAAATTTCTAATTGATTTATGTTTCTTTCTTGTAATTTATACTACTTTTATGTTTTAAAGTGTTATAGTATGATGAACATCTTTTCTTATTTAATTGGAATGACTTAATTTATTTTTATATATTATTAACTCTTAGTATATAAAATTGATGTGTAAATTTCTTTAATTATATTAAATATTTGTATTTTTAGTTCTAATGATAATGAAAGTTAATTAATTTAAAAATATAATTTGAAATTGTTAAAAAATAAACTATAATCCAATATTATCATATAAAAATGTAATTAAAAATAAAAATAGGATAATGAATCTAAACATATTTTTGTTTTCGAATTTTTATTATAAATATTAATCAAATATGTTTTTGTTTTTAGTTTTTTTATTACAAATCTCAACTAAGCAGGTTTTAATTCTTTAATAAAAGCATAAATTAAAAACCATAATTAAAAAAGGAAGTAGAATCAAATGACACTTAAGAAAACCCTAGAATTTAGGTTAGACTATAGCCATTTTGACCACAACCTCAAAGGAAAGAGGAGAATCATTTTCTGCTTCTCATCTCATTCATCTCACTACCAACAGAAAACATTGATCTCTACTATCTTTTAAATCTTAAGCATATGATATGTTTTTTCTTTCATTACCTTTCTTGCTTGAACCTCCTTTTAATCGACCTCCGTTTCTTGCATTGTTTTGCATCAATGGAGTTTATGTTTAGATACTTTCCATAGGGAGGTTAAATATTTATTATTTTTCCTAAATCATTATTATTAGTCATTATTTTAGGTGGAAAAATCAGTAATGTTTGTTTTCTTTCTTTATAAAATTATCTACTTTATAATTCATTTTGGCATAATTCTATTTAAGAAGTCATACTCTTTAGGAGAATAAGTGACTCATAACTATTCTTTATTTTATAATTATTTGTATTATAGGTCATCTATTACTTTGGGGATTATCCTTGATGAAACATGAAACTTGTAAAATGCAATAATTGGGTGTATGATCATGTTTCATTTCATACCGCATATGGAACCATTTTTTATTTTTAAAAAGTTTGATTACAATTCTACTAATAAGTTCTCAAACATCCATTAGTTATATTTTTGTGTAGGATGGGAGGTTCTAGAAAATTTCAAATCCAAATGGTTGAGATCATATCCAAATTTGAGCACTTAATTAAGGTTTTCAAGGAGATTACAAACTTTGGAGATCTCATCAAGTTCAAGTCCAAATAAACCTTCAAAAGTTAATCACTTTCATATAAAAGAGAGCATTTAATTGAGATTGAATTTTTTTATATATAATTATAGATTAATTTTTATTAATTTTTTTAATTCCAAACTTAAATTTAATGTGGGCCATAACTTTAAATGAAGGTTCTTTAATAAATTAGATATAAGTCCTAAGTTCTTAAGAATCCTTAAGCCCAAGCCAATAAGATTGACTTACAAGGTTTAATGGGAAAAAGCTTCACTCATATTTAATGTCCCATCTTCTAAAGATGAGAGGGTTACTAGCAAACTATCTCAAGTGCATAATAGGCAATGGTTAAAGAGCTTTATTGATATATCATAACTAGAGTAATATAGGCCCCCTAATAGCATCCATAATGATAAATCTACTACAAAGTACTCCAATGAACTCAAAGGTTAACATATGAATTACGTCAGATTAATGGAGGAATGTGCCCCCAAGCCTGACCCCTATATGTTGGGAAAATCAACGAATTATATCCCACAGGTAAGTAAATAAGGAAATAATACGTAAAAATTTAACGTGGCTCACCCTTTAATTTGGGCTATTTCCACAAGCCAAACTCAAAATAAATCTTCCGTTAATGAAAACAATAGGTATAGAGAGTGAAAAATGACACGACAAATAGTGACACTCATACACAAGGTGTTTCCCAAATTTACTATCCCTAAGATAATATCCTTTATTTATCAAAATGATAATATCCTTACTATTTTGTCACTCCTTTTAGGAAAACGTTTCCTAATAAACCCAAAAAGAATCACTCTCTCACACTCACCATATTTCATATATGATGCATATATAAGAGAAAGAGGGAGGGAGGGTCAATTTATAGACTTTCCAATGCCTTAACAAGCTATGGAAAACTTGCTTAATGCAAGTTGTCACCTAGCTTTCTAAATGCAAGTTGTTGCCTAGCCTACTAAATGCAAGTTGTTAACAACTTGTTATTAACAGCTTGATGCCCTTTTTTATAATATAATTTTTTAGTGTGGTGGTACCCCATGTAAGTCGGTACCACCTTACAATTCTCCCCCTACCGACAACATGGGGTTGTCATTCCTGCAGATGATTGACAGAACTCAAACTTTTCCCTTGGTAAAACTTTTTTTATCATATCTGATCCATTCTCATTCGTATGAATCTTCTCAAGTTGCAATAGCTTCTTCTCTAACACCTTTGTTATCTACTGATATCTCACATCAATATGCTTTGATCTTGAATGGAATAAGGAATTCTTCCCAAGGTTAATAACACTATGACATTGACAAAATATTCAATATCTTTCCTGCTGAAAACCAAGTTCATCTAAGAACTTCTTCATCCATAGGAGCTCCTTGCAAGCTTCAGTTGTAGTAATAAATTCTGCTTCAGCGGTGGATACAGAAATATATTTTTGAAATTTTGATTGCTATAACAGAGCTCCATAATTGAACCCAAGCTTTCTATATTATTTAGTGATATTTTCATGGATTTTGTTATACTTTTCGGCTCTTTTTGTTGGATATTGTGCTTAATTTAGTCCAAGAGTGTTTATCTTGAATTAATGTAGTTTGAAGGTGAAATTGTCATAATTAGTTAGTAATTGCACTCATTTGATTCATAGGACAATTGATATTTCAAACTATTGCTTTTTATTATAGGACCCTCAAGAAGTAGAGCCAAAAGTGAAGACCAAGAAATTGCTAAGTCACAAGATCAAGTAAGAAGCCTTTCATAAGAAGTTTGTCGCGGCAAAGAAAGTGTTTCACCACAGCAAAACCACAGACATCACAATGACCTTTCGAGTAAAGTTCGCTGCGATGAAGTCAATAATATTTGTCGTGGCAAACCTTCGAAGCAGCTCAGACCCGAACCATTTTTGGAAATGTTACATATCCATTTTGCAAACCGACCCGTAACCTGTTTTACAAACCCTATTTCGGGATAAATGACAAAAACATAAGGGAGAGCTGACATCTTTTATCATCTATCTATCATCTCTCACCGTGCTCTCATCTCTCTCATCTCACCCTCATTTTTCATTATTTTTCCACCGTTCAACCTCCACCATGGCTAGCTCCGATTCATTTCCGGTTGTGAAGTTTTCGAGTGCAATGCATGGCTAAGCGCTTCTTTCCTCTTGAAGATGTAGTGATAGCTGGAGTTCAATATGCTTAAAAGGGGAGTAGTTTAATCCATTGTTCAGTTATGATTTATAAATTCCTAGGTCTAGGATTTGTAATTTGTAGCTGAGCTACTTGATTATGGTTTAATCAAATGTTGGATATTTATTATGTGTAGTTTGGATTGGTTAATGTAGAACTTTAAGCTTGAATATATGAAGTTTCATATATGTCTATTTGTGATCTTCTTGATTCTCTTTTATCTTGTATGGTTGTGTTTAATATTGAGTTGATTGAGATTTTATTTGACCTATTGCATTGGGTAATCCTACTACACACATTAAGAGTATTTAATGGGATCTTGAGAAATGGAGTTCCATTGATTAAGATCCTGGACTTAAAAAGTACTTTAAGATTTTTGGACTAGGATGGCCAAAGCTCATTTTCAAGAGGATTCCATCACTTGTTTTCATCTTTCCGTTCTCTATTCCCAAAAACCCAAAAATACATTTTACATACTTTTTACACTTTAATCTAGTTCAGTTAATCATTTCAAAGATCAAACCCCCCCCCCCCCCTTTTCCCAATTAGTTTGCATAGCATGACATATAGGTTAACTTAGGTCCATTTATTTTAGGTTCTGATTAAGTGAAACGACCTTAGGTTGTATCCTATATTGTAATCCTTGGATTATTTTTGATTTGACCTCCAAGGGCTTAACGACCAAGGTGTGAATCACTCCCTTTGTAAAGATAATTAGGTAACCTGATATAGACTTTCTCAAGTCAACATCATTGGCCTTGTCTGCATCTATGTAACCAACTAACACAAGCTTGGTAGTTCTAAAACATAAGCATATTTTGGAATTTCCATATAGATATCTAAGAATCCACTTCATGGCACCCCAATGTTCCTTACTAAGATTTGAAAGGAACCTACTCACTACTCCAACTACGTGAACAATATCTAGCCATGTACATAGCATGGCCATCAAACTTCCAACTGTAGAAGCATAAAAGACTTTCATCATCTCTTCCTTCTCTTTATCCATCAAAGGCATTGCTTAGTACTCAGCCTAAAGTGATTAGAAAGGGGAAAACTAAACGCTTTAGCTTTATCCATGGTAAACCTTTGAAGTACTTTCTCAACGTACTTCTCTTGTGACAACCATAATTTCTTAGCGCCTGTCTCCAATAATTGTCATACCAAGAATTTGTTTTTTTAGCCCCAAGTCTTTCATGAAAAAAAACTTGCTTGACTACTTCAAACTATTGATTCTATTAATATTTTAGCTAACAATCAACATAGTGTCAACATAGAGCAAAAGGATAATGAAGAGAATTTTTGTACAAAAACATAGTAATCTAAAGTAGTCTTCTTATAGCCTTAGTCCCCCATAACTGTCTCAAATTTTTTATACTACTATCTTGGTGCCTGTTTTAAACCACGACGGTTTTTCATCAATCTACACACATAGTACTCTTTCCCTTTTTCCTTGAAGCCCTCTGACTGCTCCATATATATCTCCTCTTCCAAATCACCAAGAAGAAAGATTGTTTTGACATCCAAATACTCGATTTCAAACTCTAGACTTTTTGCTAAACCAAGCACTGTATGGATGGATTTCATTTTCACAATTGGTGAAAATATCTTGCCAAAATCAACACCTTGTATTTTGGTTGAAACCTTTAACAACTAATCTAGCTTTGAATCCTGGATGAGGATTCTGTTCTTTATGCTTAATCCTAAACACCTACTTATTTTTCAAAGCTTTCTTGACTTTTGATAACTACACCAACTCAAAATTTTTATTCTCATGCAAGGACTTCTTCTCATCTTGCATGGCTTTAACCTATTTCATATTATGTTCATCTATCATAGTGATTGAACCGAATTTATATTATAAATTAGGCCAATTTTCTTAAGTAATTATGCAATTGTTGACTCTTGATTTATGATTTTTATGCTTAATTTGGTTCCTTACATCGAGTC
>JANZLH020404535.1:0-10232 GCA_026770325.2 Erythroxylum fimbriatum
AATACAGTGGATCATTACAAGCAGAACTGTCATCGAGCCTGTGACAGAGAAGGAGTCATCTTTGCCAAATTCAACTTTACACCTTTCACAAATCTTATGGATTATGTTGACGACAAGAAAAAATCAGTTGGTTATATGCTTAATATTTTTCTTCATACAGTGTTCAAAAAACGTTTCCATAACTAATTACATTCATCTGTGACACATGATAGATATTTTAGCCGTCGTTGTGGAAATGTTGGACAAAAAAGACATCATAAAAGATGCAAAAGCTTCAATTGTGCAAAAATTTGCTATCATGAACAAAGAGTAATTCTCACTCTCTATCTTCGTTAATATTTTGCGTTACAGTGAAAAAAAATTCCGCATTTTTCTAACATCTCTTGTTTCTCATCAGGCAACAAATAGTGATACTATCATTGTGGAATTCTTTTGTTCACAACGAAGGCCAACAAATTGCGGAATCACTTCGCTCTTATCCAGTTATTGTCTGCACAAGGCTCAAAGTCAACTTCTACAACGGTATTTATTCCTTGCTCTTAATATTACATTTTACTTTGTCTCTTTTTATTCTATCTTAACTATTCATTTTCAATTGTTAGGTGTTGCATTATCAACGTGGTTCGACTCAGTGATCCTCGTTGACCCACCAATATAAGAAGTAGCAGATCTTAAAAATTGGTAATCCATTATGTTATATACAACGTTACAAATTATGTAGCAATTTTTAAGATTCTGCACATTTTCATTTATGCATTTATCACATTACAGGGCGCGACGAAATAACAACGAAATTAAAAAGCACATCGATTAGCAGTCTTATTTCAGATATAATCCTTATATATCTTCTGGATCTCACCAAAAAATTACGAAGATCATGTTTCTAGATTCTACCCCGAAGGTAATCACGCCTTCATATTCCTGTTCAATATATAATTTAAAACTTGCTCCTCTAAATCTTCTTATCGGTTTTACCCTAGATATCATGGATTGAAGCCAAAATTTTCTTTCAACACATCCTACAAAAATACTGGTATATAACATGCAACAAATGCTTTACGTCTACAGCTGCTGCGTACGGAGTTTTGTTCACTTGTAATTATTGCAGAAAAAGAGTGACAGTTGAGCCAAGGTTTCTCCCTTCCATTTGCAATCTTCGATTTCTAGCTTACTCCTTCCGTATGCATATTTAAATTTTCGGTCAACTTTTTCAGTCCCATGTCACCTGTGTATGTTTTTTACCACCAGTTTACTTTTTTTTAACTATTCTCACTTTATTGTACAGGTGCCAATATGATATGGACTTGACAGATGAAACCGGCAGTATCACGGCTTCGATTTTCGGCGACCTAGCTGAAAAACTTCTAAACTTCACCATCGCTGAAACTATGCAGTATTACAATGAGGTTATAATTTTCCTTGCTTCTTTCATTTACATCTCTGATTTAATCAGGCCGAAATATCTTTATATACTTCTTTCACTGACGATGGACATTTATTGTTTCGTCTTATAAGAACATGGATCTGCCGTTAAAGGACCTGCACGCATGGTTGAAAACGTATACGTTTGTCCTGCATGTAAAACCAGCAAATACTCAATCATCAGATGCAGTCCAACGATTTACGGTCGTTTACTACCACAAAATTGATGCACTTGAACTACAAGAGGTTTCATTTTCACCCTCCAAAAATGACCAACCTTCAAGTGGCGATCAAAATGCCAATCATGAAGTTACGCCTTCAACAATCTCGGGTCCTTTTTATTCCTCCTTCATTTTCATTTCATCTATAACATCATCTTTTTTATTCCTCCATATACCAATTATTTTCCACTATTCGTACTATATATCACCTGCCTAATATATACTGAATTTTTAAATTTTTAGAGAAAATTCCTGAATCTTCTTTGTCAGTTAAACAATGCCTTAAGAAAAGATTCTGCGATGATGAATACAATGCGACGTCACAAAGTGATAAGGCGATCAGCAATATGGAATGTACTGCACAGTCAGATGCACAGTCAACTCCGGACACTCGTCGCAGTAGAAAAAACCTAAATTGGAAAGGATTGTCTAATGTTTTTCCATTATCGCCTTTCTGAAAACTTCTTGAAAGACGAAGCGAGAACACAAAACTGAGACGATGTGCAGAGGCAAAAGTAAGATGAAGCTACAAAGCCAAAATAACACATCCGACTGATAATCGCTACGTAGTTAACTTCTCTAACATGACGCTGAGATGATATAAATGAAGTGAATCAGACGTTAATGCCGCAATTAACGTGTGATTCACTGTATATTGTTTTTTCTTGATATCTTATAAAATTTATTTCGTTAAAGAAACTTCTTTTTACCAAACTACTGAAAATCAATGTTATAAAATATTTTCCAAACTGATGTATGAAAATAGTAAAATTGAAAATATTCTTGTTTCGGTGCTATCGTCTGCTTTTTTGTATTTCCACGCTTTCGTCTGCTTTTTGTGTTTCCCCGCTTCGTCTGCTTTTTCTTCCGTCTAA
The DNA here is from genome assembly GCA_026770325.2 of Erythroxylum fimbriatum. Classification (NCBI taxonomy): domain Eukaryota; kingdom Viridiplantae; phylum Streptophyta; class Magnoliopsida; order Malpighiales; family Erythroxylaceae; genus Erythroxylum; species Erythroxylum fimbriatum. Next base: position 2,519 of record JANZLH020404535.1, read on the forward strand.
CTTTTAGCTTCCCTCCTTCCCTCTATTTTGTTGTTCTGCTTCCGTCTTACTTTCTTCTTTTAAGCAAACATCATAATTATGAATTATAAATTAACTAATTATAATATAACGGTGCATTTAACTACGACAAATCTCTACATGATGAAGCGAGGACACAAAAGTGAGACGATGTGTGAAGGCAAAAGTAAGACGAAGCTACGAAGCCAAAATAACACATCCGACTGATAGTCACTACATAGTTAACTTCTGTTTTTTCTTGATCTCTTTTTTAAATGATTTCGTTAAAACCCAACATAATCATTTCTGTACCGCTTTATCATCCTCGAATACTATCTCTCGTTTAATACAACGTAACTCTTCAAGTTAAGTCTTTTATTAGACAGTTATATTTCAGGCCTACCACACACTTTATCCTCCAACTTCAATCAAACAACTTCTATCGTCTTGTTTTCGCATCAGCTAGATGTGTTTCTCCATCGGTTGAATGTATTGCTCAAGTGATTGCAAGCATTCAACCGATGCAAAAACACATCTAGCTGATGCAAAAAAGAATGATAATGATCAGTACATAGTTATTTCGCTCTCCAATCTTCCTCTCAATTTTCTTCGCCACGCTCCGTCTTACTTTTGTTTTGCGCCTTTCATCCCGCTTCTGGTTTCCACATCCCCTCTAATACACTTCTGCTTGCATCTTGCTTTCCTCTTTCAATATTATTTCATCTTCATCAAAATCATTGACGTAGAGTCAGAATAATGGGCGCAAAATTTTTACGCTACAAACATTCTATTTGTGCACTATTTTTACTTCTCCGTTTCCCCTGTTTTTCGTCTTTACATTTCCTCTTACGTTCTACATTCAAGCAGTACAGATAAAAGATTATCTTTACGTTCAATAACTATTGGAAGTAAAATAATATTTATACTCTTTGTATACAAAATAATATTTATAGATCAAGTGCACATTGTTTAGTGAATATACTAACTTTTCCCCTACCATTTTTACGGGGACAGATCCTCTGTCCCCAAATTTGTGTACCGACCTTGTCCCATTAGATTCAAGCCATCCATTTATGTGGCTTCCAAGCTTTCCTTTCTTCTTACTTTTGTCTTTCTCACACTTGCGCTTCCGTCTCAGTTTTTTATCCTCTTACTTTCATACCGGTGGTTAGTTCTACTTTTATTCGTCCTAACTTTTATCGCCTTACTTTTTTCTTAGCTTTTGCTTCGTCTTGCTTTTGCCTAATGATGGAACTTCTTCATCGCCGTTTCTAATCATTACACAGCTGCTACTCCTCAGAGGTGGAGCTTCTATAATAATTTTAACTTCAGTACACATTCAGAAACTACTATGATTACTTGCCTTTTTTTCGGCGCCTATTTAATGCAGCAGTCATCATTTAATGCAACCCAGATTAATCTTGAAAAACCAATATTTACATGTTTTTCTATTCTCTAGAAATATAACGCAAAACCCAATATTTACGTGCTTCCTCTTCTCTCCACATTGACAAATTACCATGATTGCTTGTCTTTTTTTTTCCACCCCCGTAGCAGCCACCATTTAATACAAACCAGATGATGCTACAGCCGTTTCTTGGTGATTAAAATACCTTACATCGAAACTAGTAGGAGAATTATTATAATATAAAAAATTATATCGTCTGTTTTTTTGTATTTCCGTGATTCGGTCTACAACATAACACTCGCAGAATATCAAAGCTTTAAAATATGATAGAACGTCTTCATCGCCCTTTGTAATCGTTATAATTTTCACTTCTGTACACATTCAAAAATTACTATGATTGCTTTAATGCAGCAGACATCATTTAATGCAACCCAGATTAATCTTGAAAAGCCAATATTTACCTGTCTTTCTCTTCTCTCCACGTTTAGAAATGACTATGATTGCTCAGCTTTTTGTGTGCGCTTATTTAATGTAGCAGTCATCGTTTACTTACCTTCTGCTATTACATTTTTCCCAATTTTGTTTTTCATCACGTAATTTTCTTTCTTCGGCACTTCACTTACTTTTTTAATTGAAACAATAATCTGCTTCGTATCATTTTAATGTTTTTTAAATATTGTTTCCTTTTAATGGTCTCCTGCATGTTTTTTATTTTTGCTATTGTCAAAATTGTTTTATATCTAATAAGAATAACACTATTTACATAAACATAGAAAATAATTCTGATTCATTTCCAATTGCAACGTCAACAAAAACCGAACAGACCAATCCACAATACATATTTATTTTCCCTTATACCACGACAGAATAGGATTTCTCGTCATCTTACACTTAACCAAATCCAGAATACAGCAATAATCAAAGAAAACGGAACATTCTTTACCCTGAGCTCCGTCACCATAAACTCCGTTGCTACCTGTAACATTCTCGCATGACCGCTCACCAACTATCACATCCAATCCACCAAACATGTTCATGAACTCTTCCGACCAGTCACCATTCAGTTACTGTATATCGATCATGTCAATTAAGTTCCCTGTTTTCTTCGTTTGCTTACAACAGCACCTCATTATGCTCCTATTTACCTCTAAATTCTCATCTAAAACAACATTCTTCATTCTAATAGCGTTAATTGCAGCAATATGCTTCACCTTTAAAGTTCTTCATATTTCTTGCCATAGTGAATATCAAGTAACTTAAGTTTGTCCGATCTCAATGCATCATTAGCAAGTAGACGAATAACAGCTGCCTCCTCTTACTTTTCTCTCCGTTCTTCGTTTTATTCTTGTGTTTCCAATTCGTCTCATTTCTGCTTCTCTTTACCCTCACGATAAACTGCGTTGCTACCTCTGAGATTGTTGCATGACCTCTCACCAACTATCAGATCCAATCCACCAAACATGCTCATGAACTTTTCCGAACACTCACCATTCAATTGCTATATATCAATCATGTCAATCAAGTTCCCTGTTTGCTTCGCTTGCTCACAACAGCACCTCATTATGCTCTTATTTACCTCTGAATTCTCATCTCAAACACCATTCTTCATTCTAATTCGTTTATTACAGCAATATGCTTCACCTTAAAGTTCTTCAAGCTTCTTGCCATGATGAATATCAAATAACCTAAGTTTGTCCGATCCCAATGGATTATTAGCAAGTAGAAAAATAACAGTTGCCTCCTCTTACTCTTCTCTCCGTTCTTCATCTTATTTATGTCTTTCCACTTCGTCTCATTTCTACTTCTCCGCCTCCTCTTATTTTCGCCTTTATACTTGCACTTGTCGTTTTTCATTTAAAGCAGTTAACATGAATGTAAAATGAATTCAGTTAATGTTAAACAAACATGATAATTATGAATAATTTTATTACACCAAAAATATTTGGGGTTTTTGCATTTAAGTGCGACAAATCTCTACATGTATAATTACTTATAAAAATTTCGTTCCAAAAAAAAATTCATGGTTACTTATTAAAGTTAATATTACTAATTAGTCCATGAAAATTTTACTTCTTTAACGCTTATCTCTTCTGATTGTTTAATGCGCAGATCGAGATTACATAGTTTAAAGATCCGCTTCTCTTTTACCTGTTTGATGTAGCAATCATTATTTAATACAACGCAGTTTATTTTTCAAAACCCAACATTCAGCTATTACGTTCCTCGAGAATATCATTTATGTTCCGCTTTATCATCGTCGATTAGTGCACCTCATTTAATACAGCGCAACTATTCAACTTAAGTCATTCATTAGACAACTATATTTCTGCCCTACCACACGATTTCTCCTCTTAATTTCAATCAAACAATTTCTACCCTGTTCTTTTTCCTTATCGTTCTTTAACCTAAATACATCACATCCTCCATTCCAGGAAGATCGAAACATTCAAAGTTTGGTCTGGTATTTCAACAAACAAGAAAGAACGAATCAGTAAGCAATTCTTTTACCCGTTACTTTTTCCTCGCAATTTTTTATATTTATAATTACAAAATTTCCGTTTCTTTTTTTCCTCGTTATTACATTTTTCCCAATTTAGTTATCAAATATTTTACGCATTTATAAACTTATTTCATTATTTTAATGAGAAATATGAATTCTAGCTATTTCGAACGCAAGAGGTATTTGAAAAATGCCATAAAAGAGACATATGATCATCAAAATGAGCTAGATGAATTACTTATTAGATACCATGCACAGAATAAAAAGGCATACAATAGTTTACATGCTCGTCGCTACAGGCAGATGTTTGTAACTGCTCGAAGGATAGATATGGCGAACGATCTCAAACAAGTTGCCATCCAAACTAGAAAATTTTATGAAAGGCAAATTAAAAAGCTTATAGATTAAGCTTTACCTCTTATTCTCATGTCTATGTCATAAAATAACAATTTTAAAATAGTTATTATTATATTGCGTAGCCTCAATATGCCAACTTTCTATATAGCGCTATCTCCATTTTTCCCTTATTATGATCCTATTTCATTAAAAAGAAACGTTCGACCATTCCTTAATATTTACATGTTTCAGTTTCATCTTTAAGCTTGCATCTTATACAACCAATAAAATTTTATATTTTTACATTTATACGACGTATTATGGTATACATTTTCTTAATTTGCAAATCTTCCATTCCAAACATGCTGGTAGGTTCGTTATATATAAGACTTCAATATATTGTATACTTTTGTAGTTCCTGAATAAAGCACAAAAAAACGCATTGACGACATCCGCATCAGCTTTGTTAACATGGAGTTAGCTGTCTTATCCTAGTCGTTAAGAATCCTGTAACTGGAATTTTCCCCAGAGGCTTATTTTTTCTCTTTGCGCTTCCTTTTATTTTTGCTCCTCCGCTGCATCTTACTTTTGTCATCTCACTTTGGCTTCCGGTTCCGTCTCGCTTTGATATCCTCTCACTTTCATACCGCTGCTTCGTCTTACTTTTGTTCATGTTAACGTTTATTATTAATATTATGAAGACTGCAAAATTTTATAGAATACAAATTAAAAAAAATTTCCTCGCTATCTTTATGCGATTATTTTATAATATATAATAATGTTATATAAAAAACAAAACAAATTGTAAAGATAGTTTAATCTATAACCTTTTTAATTTGTCTCTGATACAATTTTGTCATTTGGATGGTTACGTGTTTTTCAAACAGTATTTGTTTTCCAAAATAATGTTTATTTTGATATAATTAATTTGCTTATGATATTATAATTAATAGAAAGTTATAAGCGAAAGAAGCTTACATGCATATTCTAAAGATAGCTTAATCTATAAGCCTTTTAATTTGTATTATATTATTATATAATTTCCATATATAAATGACTTTGTCTTGCTTCTGCTTTTGCACATCGTCTTACTTTGTTTCGGTTCTTGTGCTTGGTAAGAAGCAGTATAACAACAAGAGGATAAAAAACTGAGACGGAAGCTGAGGCGAAAGTGAGAGGACAGAAAGTAAGACGCAAGAAGATGAACATTGATCATGTTCTTGTCTCGTCTTACTTTTGTCTGTCCACCCTTTTTACTTCTCCACTTCGTCTATGCTTTGTCCTGCTTTCTTAGCTATTGCTTCGTCTTACTTTTGTCTGTACGGTATTTTTATCGTGCGCTTCCGACTCACTTTTTATCATCTCACTTTTATCTTTTGTTCGCCGGCTAGATTATTTATTAACTTGAATAATGATGACGATGAAAATCGCCATCACTAGAACAATGCTGATCCTAATCCAGGAATGTATATCCCTCCAGATTTCACACTGAAGATGAACATTGATCATGTTCTTGTCTCGTCTTACTTTTGTTTGTCTACCCTTTTTACTTCTCCACTTCGTCTGTGTTTTGTCCTGCTTTCTTAGCTATTGCTTCGACTTACTTTTGTCTGTGCGGTATTTTTATCGTGCGCTTCCCACTCACTTTCTATCATCTCACTTTTATCTTCGCTCTCCATTCTTTGTCTCACTTTTGTTCGCCGCGTTCCATCTTACTTTTCTTTTGTGCCTTTCATCTCGCTTCTGGTTTCCGCGTCCCCTCTAATACACTTTTGTTTGCATTTTACTTTCCTCTTTCAATACTATTTCGTCTTCATCAAAATCATTGAGGTAAAGTCAGAATAATGTGCGCAAAAGTCTCAAATAGCTTCCGTCTGCTTTTGCTTCGTCTTCTTTTCTACTTGGCTTCCGTCTGCTTTTCAAATAACGTTCGTTTGCTTTTCCTTCGTCTTCTTTTCTACTTGGCTTCCGTCTGCTTTTCATTCATCTACTTTTTGTTTGTCATCAAAATTATTAATCGTAAAGTTATTTTGACTTAACAAAAGTATCTCCTCTTTTTTCTTTAATGAACCTTCTTCAATAATCTGTACTCGGCTACTTTCTCTGCGTGGATTAATCATTTTTATCTCAGAATCTCCTTCTACTCTGTCCAGATTCTTTAAACCTATTTTCCCAACAGTTCCGGAGTTAATAAAACTTTTAACATTCCACCTACTTCTGATTCCACGTTCCAGAAGTACTCCAAAATTTTTGAATATTCGTGTAAGAAACATTCCATATAGGTAACTGTGCGAATCTTTCATCCCCTTAACCATATACTGAAAGATCAGAAATGGTAGATCAACTGGTTAGCGATTGAATAGATAAAATAGGCATTGTTCATCCAGCGTCGTCACCAAATTCTTTGATCCTACTCTAGGTAAAATGCAATGAAAAAGAATTCCATGTAAGACCCTGCCCTTCGGCACCAGCCTTCTCAATAATCGTAATGTTCCATCGTCATAGACAGTCCATCTATCATAAGTTGGTGTGTTATATGTCGTGTCCGTGTCTATCATAGATAGCCCATCTACTGCTGAAACATTAGTATCGTCTACCAACTTCCGATTCTTCCAGGAATCATACACTTCATTCGGATAAACGATTTCTCGAATCTGAAAGAATTCAACGATTCAAAATCAACATGTCTTCCCTAAATAAAATTAAGTTCTCAAGACTATGAAAATTTTTCCCTCTAAAACTTGCTCGTCAGAGAAGTTACCAACTGTAACTCGCTATTGCTAACGGTGTTAACTTCTCCGACTTTTTAACTAGATTGACATGTATCAGATGGTTAGTCACTTATCATAACCATGTTGAGGTTCCCTCTGATATCTTTGAACCGTTATTCACTCAATGGTTTAGTGAACATACCCGCCCATTTCTGTACCAAGATCACTTCTGTTTCACTGTATCATGTTGGAATGCTGCCCCTCATTTAATGCACCGCAATCATTTATTCTAGCTTCGTAGTACGAAATCTTTTTCCATGATCACATTTATATTATGAACTATTGCAATTTATTCAGTAAGAGTAATAGTTAAGAGTTCAAAGAGAAAGTCAACACACCAAATTGATTTCTGTTTCAGTTTGCCATCGTCTCACTTTCACTTACACTTCCGCCTTACTTTTCTGTACTGTCACTTTGACTTCTGCTTCCGTCTCACTTTTTTATCCTCCCACTGTCATACCGCTGCTTCGTCTTACTTTTGTTCATACTAACATTTATTATTAATATTATTACGACGCAAATCGCGCTTCGTCTATTTTGGTCCTTGTACTTCGTCTTCTTATTCTTTATTTAAAACGATTAACATGAATTTAAAATGAATTGAGTTGATGTCATTTCCAAGTCACATTAAATTTCATTTATGAATTCGGTCGTCCTTCCTGGAGTAAACTACTCTTGCCCTATCTTTACTTTAGAGATTAG
>JANZLH020404596.1:0-10227 GCA_026770325.2 Erythroxylum fimbriatum
GGAAGGTCCCGGTAACAAAAATTTTTGTTTTCCGCACCTGGTACATGTGATGTACCTCCCGGGATTTTCCTACAGATTATATCCAACCTTTTAGATATCTCATAACCTTTTATTATCCAATTTAATTATAAACTAAATGGAAAATGTGTGCTTAAACCAAGCATCACATCCTTGAATAATTAATTTGACTATTTCAAAGACTTCGTGTTTCATATCTAATATGAAATATTGCTAATTGATTCAGTTGGAACTATAGAAGGTAAGTCATTGTAGTAGGTATAGCTATAAAAAAATAATATTGCATCATACAATATCTCATATTGTACTTTCCTCCTTACATTACTTTTATGAATTTAGTTGTGAAGGTACTCACTAAAGAATCTTATTCCTTATAGATAGCTGAAAATTTAACACTTGCCACAATGATCTCATCGAAGTGCTTTAGCCATTCTCAATGCTAAATTTGTACTTACATTTAAACAATTTAAACTTTTCAAAAATTTACATCATTATGTTATTTAATACATATGAATATATCACATAAAGTTATTAGTAATATAATGAAATGTAAGTATTATCCTTTTATGAATTGTTACTCCATCCAATACATCACATGTATAAGATTTAACAATTCAATATCATTCTTTCACCAAAGGTTGATTTGGTTGTTCTTCAACTTGACAGGTTTCACAAGTTTCATATGATTCATAATCATAAGGATACACATATATTTGTATGTAACTTTATGAGTCTCGTTTTGTTGATTTAACCAATATGGAATAAAAGGATAGTCTCTGTTATCCAACTTTGTATTCTTGCCACTTATGCTAAGCATAATTCTCATTTGATCCAACACATACAAACTATTTGTATAAAATTGGATCAACTACTTTTACTCAACAATCTCTTTTACTCAACAATCTATTTCTTGTCATGCATTGAACATTATAATAATTTTGAATCTAAATTCAACATCAAATACTTATAAGCATGAACTAGAAGTTCATATGATTTCTAACATATCTCATATAAGTAAGAAAAATTATGAAATCATACTATAACAAAGCCTTTAATTGTAGTCCATAATTATGCTTTTATGAAAGGTATCCTTAAAGAGAGTAAGAACAACAAACACGTATGCTTAATCGGATTCTTCAACGTCGATATCACCTCCGAACCAAAATCTGGAAGCTTAGCCCTCCATCTTCTCCGTAGGTCTCCAAAGGATTAGAGCTTTGCCCCTTCTTCTCTTTAAAACCGAGCCTTCCAATTTTTTCCTAAACAAAACATCAAAAAAAAATTCATACCCTCGGTCATCACCAATATGTTGCTTTCATTAAAAAAATGTAAGGTTTAATGGACAACTGACCCTTCTCACGATGGTGAGTGGGTGTGTCACACTTGTGACATACCTTGGCATGGGCGTGAGAGTAGTCTCACACCTATGCAGCCCCTTGCACAACTTTGAGACTGCTCACGGATGTGACATTTTTCTGGATGGTTGTGAGCTCCCAAATGCTCTTCATCTTGATGTTTTCTTGTCTTCTTTTGCTTTTAATCTTCTTATTTTTGCGCTATAAAGTGAATATTCGAAAAATGGTTCAACTGTAATGCTTTTGTCTCACTTTATCTCTTTTGCTTCCGAATTGTACCTAAAGCCATATATGAACTAAAGTGAGTATCTTAAGTATTTTCATTTCATTAATCACTAAATGTTATTGAATAAATATACAATCAACTAAGCACATATCAATTTCTCCCACACTTAGCTTTTGTCAATCCTCAGGCAAAACATCAAAATTAAGATCACATACCTAAAACATTTACTCATTTCCCATATTTGCCAAAAACATATAGTCATAAGCAAAGATGAATGACTTTTAAATGCATAGTAAGAACTTAACCTTCAACGCTTTTACTCATGACTAATCAGCATTTATCACCTTTAGAAACTGAGCAATCTAAAGGTAGACTTGGACAAAATGTGTTTAAATAAGATAGATTCATGGGTACGGTCAAATACCATTCATAATCAAGACATTCTACAACTTTGCAAATCATTTTATTTCTCCACCACTAGGATTAACATGCATAATCATGAATCAAAGGACTTTTTAAGGTTGTAATGTGGGCAAGGGTAAGATAAGATGAATTTAGGTAATTTAGTATAAAAGCCATCAAAGCTAATGAATCAAAAGTAACACTCAATGCATCATCAAGCGCAAAAACTAACATTCACTCACAATTGTATACATTAACTATAATTAATGCAAAAACTATGTTTCCTAGCTCAAATTCAAACTTTCATACCATAAACCACATGAAGGATAACAAAATAGAAGGAATCACTCATACACTTGATGAGAATACATTGAAACTACAAAGAGTGATCCTTTAAAGCCACATCTACCTCATATGCATTATAAGCAAATAACCTATTCAATACAACTTTAGGATAACAAGCCAATCATCCATAATTTTTCAAAACAAGTGTATTTCCTCCTCGATATTTTTATTCAAACATTTTTCTTTCTTTTCTTTTTCTTTTTCTTTTTCTTTTTTTCTTTCTTTTTTTATTTAAAAATTGAAAGAAGCTACATCAACATGGGAATTTCATTGATAAGTCATAAAATAGCATCCCAACGATTATAACCATCCCATACATATGCACATCCCTATACTTATACTTTTGTACATCCACAATCTTCAAAAATCAACAAATGCTCCACTAGCTTTAAGGCTTCAGTAGGACGTTTAGTTAGGTTTAAAGCATATAATGTGGTTAGCACAAAAGGAAAATCTAATAAAGCTCAAGGGGGTTTATCAAAAGGAAAATCATATTGACCAGTAGGCTGTTGGCTAATGTAGCTCATGAAACAAAGAATGCCTATATCATTTCCATATTAATGCATGTGATAAAAATGTGATCTTTAATAGAAAAAGCAATTAGGATGTACATATGATGAAGGTCACACATAAACAAAAGAAAATGAAATTGATATAAAATTGTCATTCTATAAAAGCTTAAAATCTTATTGGCTTTTGTCTACCACTAGTCACTGCTCTTCTACAGAGAATGCACATTGACCAATCATAAAAGTAAAAGTATATGCTAAAGTTGCCATTGATTCTTCTAGTTAATTCAGTCTCTAATTATGACTATATAGTCCTAGAAGTAATAGAAAATGAGGAAATGTTTGTTTGCTTGTTTGATTCTTTCTCTCTTTTTGATTGAAAACTTAAAAACAGGCATGAAACAAGCAAACTTAAAAACAAACATGCATATAAAAAGAAATGCGAAAATGTACAGGAAAAGAAATTAACTTCCCTTAGGTTGCCTTCCAAGAACTGCCTTTGTTTAGTGTTGCTAGCTTGACTCTATACTTTCCTTACATGACAAAATTATAATCCTTGGGTGTCACATTTTGAGCTATCTCCGCATGAGGTTGTTTAGCATAGGGCTTTGGTTGATAATCATTCACATTCAACATCTTCCCTATCCTTCAACTCTTAATCTCTACTGAGTCCTTGTACTCTTGGAATATCTCGAATGTCTCTTCACCTTTTTCTTCCTCGTTCAATACCTCTAACCTATTAGGTAAGGGTAAAGAGTTCATCTTAACAAAAAATTGGAACTCAATATTTACCTGCGAACTAAAAACTGTATCCTTTTCTCCTTCAAGCTCCTCTTTCACTTCTTTGACATAAGCAATTCCTTGAGTAGGCCTCTCAAGATTCTCAAGCTCCTCTACACTTTGTAAGGTCTCTACACTAACTTCCCATGGGTACACCTCGAGTTGGGATGGTTGCATCTCTACGCCTTGTGATTCTAGGCGGTTGATCCTTACTGCCATCTGACCCATTTGGCATTCTATGTTCTGTATGCTTGATTTTATCTCCTGCTGAATTTGTTATAAACCCTGTTGAAGCTGTATACTCCATTGAAGTTGTTGCATATTCTGTTGAAATTGAAGAATGTTAGCAGTAATAATATTAAGCATATCTTCCAGAGATGTACCTGAGTTGTGATAAGAAGCTTCTAACTTATACAGGAATTACTGTGTCCTGTATACTATCAAGGAAGTATTTTTGTTGATTATGACATCCATAACTAAAGTTAGTATGATCATTCCCAATATGAACTATAGGATTGGGAATAACTGAAAAGATCAAGTGAAAATATTAATAATTGAAAAGAAACTAATTACAAACAAATATGTACAAAACACCAATTAAAATCAAGAACAAAAACTAAAAACCGCATTCCTTGGCAGTAATGCCAAAATTGACGTAGTGTGTCATAACACTACTCAAAATAACTAGACCTACAACTATAGCAGTGATGAGTTTAGGTCGATGCCACAAAGAGTGTTCGGTTAGCTCTTATTATGAAATTAATAGTTTTTTAGGTTATGGGGGGTTGGATTGGTTTAATAACAATATAAAATAAAATTAAACTAATGAAAACAAATTAAAGAAAACATTAAAAAATGATGAAAGTGATGAATTCATTAGGGACTTGATTTTTTGGTTCAATCTTAGTCTACACCCAATTAGACATATTTCATTGAATTTTTATCTTTATACCCTCTTTGAATTATTGGTCGTAGATTAACAACAAGCCGTGTTAACCTCGATTTTCCCTTAGGTTCTGTTTAATTAAGAAACATTCATTAATAAAACCTAGCTATCAAATAACCTAAGAGACGCTCTCTAGATTTAATTGGACAGCTGCGTTATGAATTAGGAAAACAGACCAATCTAAGCAGCAACCACATACACTCAGGTCATTTAACCTAGGCTATGTTAACCCTAATAATTCCAAATCATTAGTTATCTCAAACGAATCTCAACATAACAATTACGGATTATATTGAAATTCTAGCAATGAGTTCTTACATAAATAATCTAATGATAACAAGAATAAAGATCATTCATACATGAAAACCGAAATCCATATGTGTTGGATAACATAATCAATCCTTAAAGAGAGTAAGAATAATAAACATAATGAAAGGTATCCTTAATTATATTCTTCGACGTCGATGTCACCTTCGAACCAGCGTCGGGAAGCTCAACCCTCCATCTTCTCCATAGGTTTCCAAAGGATTGGAGCTTTGCCCCTTCTTCCCTTTAAAATCGAGCCTTCCAACGTTTTCCCAAATGAAACATCAAATGTTGCTTTTATATGAAAATATAGGGTTTAATGGACAACTAGCCCTTCTCGTGGTGGTGAGTGGGTGTGTCATGGGTGTGTGTGCATGAGAGTGGTCTTACGCCCATACAACCCCTACACAATTGTGACATTTTTCTAGATGGTCGTAAGCTGACAAATGCTCTTCATCTTATGTTTTCTCGTTCTCTCTTGGCTTTAATCTTCTTCTTCTTGCTCCATGAACACAAGTGAGTCTGAATTTTTGGAAAAACAACTTAATTGTAATGCCTTCGTCTTTGCTTCCGAACTGTACCTAAAATTATATATGAGTGAGCATCTTAAGCATTTTCATATCATTAATCATTAAATGTTATCGAATAAATATATAATCAATTAAGCATATATCAATAACTAAATAGGAAAGACTTGACCAGGAGGGATTCATTTAGCTAATGAATACAAATCATACTTAATCACCCTTAAATTTAAAATCTTCCAAAAATAACTTGTCAACTAATAATAATTAATGAAAGAAAGTTAAAACAAGAAATTTCCATCTAATACCACATCTTTAGCCTTTTTAACTTACTGGGCTTCATAAAAAACAAACATATGGGTCAACCTTGCATATTGGTCTCTAAGCGTTATGTTTTCATATGTTAGTATTTGTCCATCACCTTGGGCCTGAAGATAAATAAGTAATCTATATAATGACTTAGAATCTTTGACAAAAGCCATATTGTCTAGAATATCCATGATTAACCCTTTCTAAGCCTCCTTTATGAACATAGTTTTTACTCTTGTCATAGGACCTCTAATTCCTTATAAAGGATTAGTGAGCGTAGATTCAAACTAATCTATCAAGCCTTAGCTAGAGTTTAGTGGAATGAGTTATATATGCCTAATGATGAGGGAGCTTAGGTATTTTATTAGTCAGAACTACAAACAAAATACTTGTAACGAAGCAAATATGGAGGATATTGACTGGTAAGTAAGCATGGAGGGTTAAATAAATCTTTTTCATTATCTCTTGGGTGGTAATTTCTATTCTATTGAGCCAAAATATTACTCTTTGTGGATAATAATAAATTTTCTCAAGTTGAGAGAAGCTATCAGGAAAGAATTATCATCTTCCACCTACTTCTAACATGACAATTGGACTTTAATGACCCTCTCATAAGAGCTGACAGATTGTAAATCCTAAAAAGGATCATCCCGGAGCTAGAAACTATTTATGAGGCACTTAATTCAATTGCAAGACATATATAGCTTTTGCCTAGTTCACATATTAATAACCAAATCTTGAAATCTCGTTAAACGAATGACACCATTACTTGGAGCAGTTCATCCTTATGTGTCTTTACAAATAACTGCTACAAAAAATTTTTAAGGGGCTAAGCTCCAAAGGTAAAATGGCATAAAGTGGTATGGTTTAAGCAAGCATAGCCAAGAGCTTTTTTTATTTTCTAATTAGCTCTTAAAGGTAAGCTGAGTTCTTTGGACATACTAAATTCTTTAATACATCTGATTAATGCATCTTTAATCAATAAGAAAGGAATATGTGAAGCATCTTTTCTTTAAAAGTCCATTTTATTGAGGTGAAGACGAGTTGTAAATAGATTATAAGTGTTAGATCCCGCTTATCTCCGGAACCCAACTCTTACTCTGATACCAAATATGTTGGACTCCGCTTGATTCCAGAGTCCAAAGCTTGCTCTGATACCACCTCTGTTGGGCTCCACTTGTTTCCAGAGTCCAACACTTCCTCTGATAGCACAACTGTTGGACCGGCTTCCAGAGCCCAACTTCAAAACATGAAATGTGAGCGTGCTTTGATATCATAACTGTTGGCTCCCGCTTGCTTCCGGAACCCAACTCTTGTGGACTCACACATCTGTTAGACTCCGCTTGATTCCGGAGCCCAACTCTTGCGCAAACATAAAAGCGTGCATATTACCTGAAGGGTTATTGCATTGAACCCTCATTAGCCATCTTCAGTTCATCTTTATTCTCATAACATCCCAAAAATTCCCTCACAATCTGCTCAATGGCGTGCCCATACAAATTACTCACCATAATCAAACTCATTTCTCCTATTTGTGAATAGAATTTGGAAATGTTCAAACCAGAATTTCAATTTGACTTCTTCAAAGAAATCATAGCTCTAAGTCTCTAGTTTGTTTTGAATAAAGAATCATCTTAATTGGAGCTCTATAGATCAAGATATGCTTAAAAATCCAAAGTGTGTTCATACCCCATTCATGCTCTCCCAACCGATTCCTCATTTTCTTTCCATCAAACTTTCTCAAATAAATTCCAAAAGATACCAATTTTCATGGAGAGATAGCAACATATCTTATGAATCTATTTCTTCAAGAATCACCTCATTTGAAGGTCAGATGAGGAAGTTATGACCAAAAGAGTCCAACATGCTTATACCTTCAATAATGCACTAACATGTCTTGGCGCGATTGCCATAACCTGCACCACAGGTGTTGGATTGAGTTCGTTCTTAAACCATTGGAAAGAAGACTTATAGATCTACAACTTTTATGAAGAACATAAAGTGTAATTCGGCATGTAAAAGGGTCAAAAATCACAATTTCCTGAAGTTGTCCTGTGAATGTCCGTTTAACGGACATTGGTCAGGGTTAGGAGCCAAATTGGCACGAGAAGGTCCGTTTAACGGACATCCATGTCCGTTAAACAGCCATTGGTGAGGTTGGAGGTTAGTTTTGACTCGAGAAAGTCCGTTAAACGGATCTAAAGTCCGTTAAACGGACATGGGGGTTTCTTAAACCCCCTCCAAAACCCCTCCGATGCTTCCTACATCCAATCTAATATCAAATTCACTCATAATCATCCCAAATTCAACTCTTCTAGTGTAAAATCACTTCATATCAATTCAAACACCAAAATTATCTCTTAAAACTCTCAATTCTCAACCCATTTCGTTCATCAAAACCACACATTATCATCAATATACCATAGCTGTCTTGTGTATACCTCCCCTGCAACATCATCACTTATAATGCTCATATCTTTTCACTCCGGTATCCAAAAATTACAAACTTCATAGCGTTGGAAAACTAGAAAGATTATCTACAACTTTCAGGAAGACAATTTTGACCAGTTCTACCTAGATTATTCCAGATTTTTTCCTGAAAATCAGAACACAAATCTATCCATGTGAAAACTTGCAAAACCTTCCCAACTTTACTTCCTCAATTACAACATCATTCATAACAATTCAACTACCAATTGGAATTCATCAAACCCTTAACCTCAATTCATTTGACTCTTCATATTCAACGTCTCATCATTTATAACATTCCTATCTTTCATTTCCATAGTATCTCACTTATATATATAACAATAGTTCATGTTCAAGATTCATCAACTCAAATTGCTAACTTCTTTAAGTATACTTAATTCCAACTTAACCTCATCCTTAATTAATTCTTATTTTAACTCCAACTTTGATCCATACCCAAATTCACATTCCAATTTGAAAATCATCCATACACAAATTCATATTTCAAATCCATATACAAATCCATATTTCATTAACAACAAAAAATAAGAGTTTTTACAAACTTCAATGGCATTTCCAAGCCACATTACAATATCAATATCAAAATCCAATATACAAAGCATGCAAAACCTAATAATTCTCAAAATACATCTGAAGCCTTGTTTTACATCAATTATTCCAAAACAAAACAAAACATGCAAATCCGAAGTAATGCCTTGGCTCTCACTCTGTTTCTTGCTCATCACCTGGAGATGGGACGAAAATGGGGGTGAGCTTAAAAAGCTCGTGGGAACAAGTTTATAACAAATAATAAGAAAAAACGTTTAAAAGGTTCTTTATCATGGAAAATTTTTATTGAGTCATAAAACACATGTTTCTCAAAATTCTTGTCAAGTAATCAAAATCACAAACAACACAATTCATGCATTTTTCAGCATATTCACAAATCATAAACACATAAGCACATCATAATAGTTTGGGTAGGTCCATATTCATAACGCACTACACATTCCCATATAATGGTTCTGTATAACTGTAAACTTAAGGGAGTCCTTGAAGGAGCTCCGTGCCATTAGCGGGCTGACAGGAGAAGCCTATTCTTGGGTCAACGTGCACGTGACGATTCTTGAGGGACTACCACAAACCCACATAACATGAAATTCATGACTTGAAAACAGATTGCCTAAATAGAACAATTTTGGAAACTTGTTTTTCATGAACATGCAAATTTTCAAAAAGAAACCCTTTTATGTAGCAATTCACAATTCATCATCAAAATTTCATACAACAAAACATATAGCAATTTCGCAAACCATTCAAAAGCAACAAATGCCACAATTATAAAGCAATTGAGAAATCATTTTATTCTCTTGGCTAAAAAGAAAACAAATGGCTCATTATCCAACTATAAACATGAAACCCACCTTATTTTCTTGCTTAATACTTGTTCAAAAAGCCTCTACTCCCCTTGCTCCTCTTGCCTCTCTCTTGATTTTCTTCACAATGGAAAAATTCCCAAATCAATAGTGATTCCAAAATTGAGAAACCCATAAGACATAATTACCAAAATTGATCTTAGAAAGCTTAAACCCATACATTTCTTAAGCTATATGAACCAAAAGCTCTCTAAAAATCCAACAAGTCAAACATACTCTTACCTTCATTCTTCCTCAAATGAGGAGTTTCTTGGCTCTAATGGAAGCTCTCATCCTCTTCTTCCTTTTTCCTCCTTGAACAAACTTCAAAATCCCTCTTGAAAGCTTAGAAAAATCAAGACCTAGCTTTTTCTTTCTTCTTTCTCCTCTTCTCCTCCGAACTCTCTCCGCTCTTCTCTCTTTTCTTTGTTTTTTTCTTCTCAATTTCGTTCTTGCTTCTTCCTTAAAAGCAAGCCCATATGTCTTATTACAAATTTTCCATTAATGAGTGTACAATGTCCAATTTACCCTTACATATATGCCTTACAACTTAAATGGCTTAAGTGATCTTCCCAAAAAGCCCTCATACATATATACTCTTGCTACTTAATTCAACTAAACCA
>JANZLH020404612.1:0-10224 GCA_026770325.2 Erythroxylum fimbriatum
CTCCATTAAAGCAATTTATTCACTAACAATTTCATTTAAACTTCAAACGCCATTTTAGGCCATACCTTAACATAAACTTCAATAAAAAAAGCATTTTTCTCCTATCTTAATCTCATCTAACTATTTACATTCAAAATTTTCTTTTATTCATTCTAATTTCCTCATTTCATGTCACTTGACAGTTCAAAATTGCATGAAAAGTTCGGGGTCCAACATCTTCTTTCTCTCTTCTAAGTAAAGTGTATAAGAATCTCTAGTCATCATAGTGTGAGAAGGAACTTTAAATTTTGGTTAGATATCTGCACAAAAATCACGAAACCCCTTTTGCTCTACATGACGAAAAGGTAGCTCATCAACAATAATCATTCTAGCAAGTTCCTTCCTACATCTTTCTTGATCAAACGTCCATGTTATCATTCTACGTGATGTGCCATCTTCACCTTTTTCTACTATTGCTCCTTCTATAGTTTTTTATCCACTTTCGGGTTCCTTGTGCTTGTTATATGGAGACTTAACACATCTATTCAAGTGATTGATCAGACTGGTAGTACCATTATTCTTTTTACAAGCAATAGATTTCTTACAGTATTGACACACACCAACTCTATCGTTAACTTCACCTGACTTGGCATAGTGTTACCAAACCTAAGATCGTTTCTTGTTTGAAGAGGTGGTAGGAGGCTTAGGGAGATTTGATGCATTATAATTAGGTGTTTGGGGATTACTAGAAGTTGTTATAGAAGCCATGTTAATGCTACCAACGTTTTGAGAAGTGAGAAATATCTCCATTAGTTTCGTGAGTCAATGGTGGGGCATTGCTAGTGTAGTCCATGGAGATTGACTTGTAATAAAAAATAAATAATTTAAATCTTTTGTAGTTGTAGATTTTATGAACAATAGAAAAGAATAATTTGGGATAATGAAATGAAAAGGTTCTACATTTAAAAAAAATACCTGTTCTCTTCAAGAATCGAGATCGTGATTTCACCTTTTATGCTTAAGGAGGAGAAATAGATGGTGAGTGTTACAGTTTGAGAGATGAGAGGTTGAGAAGTGACTATAAGATGAAACATTGAATGGATTTTTTGTTTTTTGAACGAATAGAATGACCTTCAATTTTCCTTTGTTTTCATCGAGGAAAAAACCTTTCAACTTTAATGGCTAATATTTAATAAAAGATCAATTGTGATTCAAGCGATCTTAGCCAAAAATTTACAAGGTTTGTATTAAGACCGTTAGATTGAATTACCTTTTTTTAGAAGAACTAAATTTACAAGTGATCTTAGGAATTTTATCAATTATTCATATAAGAAGAAACTACATTGCTATATCAATGATTCATATAAGAACAAACTACGTACATTGCTATTCTCAATTTAAATATTAAAATGATTGTTATTCATTATATTAAAAAAAATTGAACACAAAACCTTACGTAAGGTTTTTATGGTAATGTCTCATTTCTTAATAAACTTTCTGTAACAACCCAGACCACCCTCTTACAGATATTTTCTGCTTTGGGATAAGGCCTTCTTGCCAAGCACCCTTACGGTTTTATTTTTTCATAGGACTTCCCAGGAGGTCACCCATTCTGGTACTGCTCTTGCCCTAGCATGTTTAACTTCGATGTTTTGATGGGATCTGGTGTGTTAGGGCATGGAAAACACGTCTGCAAGGGGAAGGTATCCACACCCTTATAAGGAGTGCTTCGCTCTCCTTCCCAACTGAAATGGGATAGAGCTTATAGCCTTAGTACTACCGGGATATCCTCTCCCTCGTGGAGGCCCAGTGTCCTCGCTGGCCCATCGGCCCGGGTTTTGGCACTAATACCAATTGTAATAGCCCATACTACCCGCTTGTAGATATTGTCCACTTTAGGCTAAGGCCTTCGTGCCAAGCACCCTCTATCTTGGTAGAACTAAGGCTATAGGCTCTATCTCACATTGGTTGGGGTGGAGAATGAAGCACTCTTTATAAGGGTGTGGATACCTTCCCCTTATAGACGTGTTTTTCATGCCCTAACGCACCAGATCCCATCAGAACTACGAAGTTAAACGTGTTAAGGAAAGAGCAGTACTAAGATGGGTGACCTCCTGGGAAGTCCTGTAGAAAAACAAATCCATGAGTTGGCATGAAGGCCTTGGCCCAAAGCGAACAATATCTGCAAGCGGGTGGTCTGGGCTGTTACAAGTACATTCTTCAATTTCATTGTCTTGCATAGATTCATATGCTTCGTTTGGTGTCTTAGACTAAGCACTTCGTCTGATCCGTCTTATTTAGCATTTACTAAAGTATCGTCTTGATTTGATGATTTGTGCTTCTTACAGTTATCTGCGCACTTAATAAATTCATCAAAACAGTTCATACACTTCTATGATTATTATTATTTGACTTTCATCAAAATTAATAGAAGAAGTGAAGTCTTCTTCACTTAACAATCTCCACCTTTTTGATAATAACAAATAATCATAATATTAGACGATAAAAAATAATGTTAAAACAAAAAATAAAGATAATAGTCAGACGAATAATATTCAAACGAGATTAAAGCAAGATATAAAATGATAAACAAAAATTGCTAATGCTTTCTACCGTTCTCCCCCTATTTGTTACTAATCAAAATGATAGTTCATTTTAGACGCTTCAAAATTTTAGAAAACATTTGTCGAATGTCAGTGCGGATTGTCTTGAGGTCTTCTTCTGTAGAAACACGTAGAAATTTTATCTCCTCATGAAGATCACCCACTGCATCACCTAGTTTATCAACCTTAGTATTAATTTCTTCAATGTTTTTAGCTAAGGCTTCCTGAAATTTCGTCTGCTTGTGACTAGCTTCATTCCATTTGATAAAATTCTTTAAGAACTCCGAATTAATAGTAGCATCTTCTAGTATTTCACTAAGTGGATGAGTGTGTTCAAAAACAGATTGGTTTCTAGGTGAATCGTCTCATTCTATGATTTTAATTAAGGGTAATTTGAAATGTTGTTTTCCTTTAGGGATATCAAGATCATTAGGTTTAGGTAATTTGTAAATCGGTTGCCCAAGAAGGTGTAAAATATATTTAACTGAAGAAATGAAACCTAAGGGTTTGAAATGAATGAGTAAATGTATAAAGGTTTCTAAGTTAAAATTGATACCTTCAATTGTGATACTTTTATACCTTCCTTTTGATACTGTGCCAACTACCTTGAAACTTTTATCTTTGGTAGATGCTCTAAAATTACTTCCTGATTTCCTTGATATGTGATGTGATACATAAAAATCTACAGGTTAAGCTGCATGACATAAATCGTTTATATTCTTCACTGCCACTTGAATCTCTTCTTTTGTGATATCATTTGCATGTCCTTCAGGAAAATTCTTCTTCTTTCCTTTTTCTTTGCTTATCACTGGTGCAGAGCGTTTAGGTTATACATTTGGTACAATCTTGATTGTCGTTCTGCTTGTTATTGGATAGATTGTATAAGGATCTTTAGTACTCTTCAATGGATATGGTTCTGTCTTTTCATCTCACAGAATACTATATAGTCTTCGTTCTTTAGGACTTAGAAGATGTATTGTCTGATCATTTACTGTTATAGATTCAACTTGAACCTTAACTTTCTATTTACAAGGTTCTCTGATGATAATTAAACTTTTGTTACAATCAGGTGTTGATTCTTCTATGACCTTCATCTTCAAATCTTCTTTCTTTATCGGTTGAGGAGGGTTGTAAGGTACTAGCTTTTGTTTAATAGTCTGTGTCTTTTGTGGAACATCAGATGATGAAACCTTCTTCTGAACAAGTTTCATCTTCTTTTGTTCTTTTACTGATTTGGAAGAAAGTTGGTGTTGAGGCTTCTTCTTCTTAATTACTAACTTCCTTTTTATCTTTGTCTCTCCAGAAGAAAGTGATAACTGAGTCTGGGGGATAGAGACAATTGGTTTGGTAGGCTACTGTTGTTTCTCTTACTCCTTTTTATTCTCAGATTCTATACCAAGAATCAAAACTTTCTAATTCTTCTGTTCTTGTTCTCATAAGGTCATTAATCTTGGTGACCTTCTTGACTTTCGGGGCTTTCTTATTGGAGCATCTCAACCTTCCTTTTTAAAGACACTTGATGAGTTGGTTGTTGAACCTTGCTTTCCTTCCTTTCTGGAAATGTCTTGGCTTGTATCTGCACATCAGACGATTGTTCAACCTTTTTCTCTACTGATATTCTTCCAGGCGATCGAGGTTTTGCTTGTATTTTTGACGGAATATTTTCTTTCTTGCTTCGTCTTACTGAAAGCTCCCCCTTAGTCTGTGCTTTCGGTGTAAAATCTACATCCGCTTCAGCTTCAGTCTTGATCCCCATTTTGTGAATATTAAAGGCATTGATAACACTCTTAACATTCATCTTTACTCTGTTTCCTCTAGCAAGTAGGATTCCAGATTCTTTGAAGAATTTTGTTAATAGCATACCGTAAGGTAAAGAACTACTTTTCAAATGATAATCCTCCCTAGCCTTTATTATGCACTTTAGAATCAAGAACGGAAGATTTACCAGTTGGTGAGTGAGTAGATGAAATAGACAATGTTCATCATTCATTGTCACCAAGTCCTTTGATCCTGCTCTTGGTAAGATACAATGGAGAAGAAGTGAATGAAGAACCCTAGCCTTCAGAATGAGGGTTGAAGACTTCTTGACTCCTAGATTACTAGATCTATATAGTTGTCGATTGATGTTGGCTTTGTCTTGATGACTTTGAGCAATCCAATCTGTATTGTTGAATAGTTCTGCTCCTTCATTTGGACACCCAATAGCCTTCACAATAGGATCTTGTGTGATTATTATCGACAACCCATCTACCATCGATACCAAGGTATTGTCTACCACCTTCACATTCTTCCAGAACTTATATACTTCATTCAAATACACTGTCTCTTGGATGTTGAAGAATTTCTTCCAGCCAACTGCTTCAATCTCAGGTTCAATATTCATCCGATCATTCTTCAAAGAAGTAAAAGCGATGAATCTTCCATAGACCAGAGATTTCGGCATTTTTAATATGTAAAGGATAAACACTAAACATATAGATGTATTTTGCTTAAAGAAGCGAGGTTAGTATAAAATAAAAGAAAGATATGAAATGAACTGAAATGGGATGGATTTGAAGTTTAGAACAAAGGATTTGATCGTCTTTGTTGAGAGCACTCTGAACAAGTTGGTTTCGAAGTTTTTCGAGAAAATTCTAGAGTGTAAGGTGTTGCATATTCTGAGATGATTTCCTTTTTATATACACTCTTGAAAAGTTACTGTTTGTAACATTTTTAACTGATCCTCCAGTAATCATGAAATTGAAACTACCAAGTGAAAATTTACTGTTACTATACTTACGACTTTTCAACTTCTTCAGAACAAATCGTCTGGACCATGGAGTTTCAGACGAATGGTCATTTAACATGCCATATTCAGATTTCGTCAGATTTCCTTGAATTTGTCTTCACTTAAGGGTTTGGTGAAGATATCTTCCCATTGTTGATTCATCTCAACAAATTGTAGATTGATAATCCCTCTCTGTACATAATCTCTTATAAAATGATGTCTAACTTCCATATGCTTTGCCCTTGAGTGTTGTATTAGATTCTTTGAGAGATTAATAGCACTTGTGTTGTCACAGAAGATTGGAATCTGATCTTCTTGGATAGAATAATACTCTAACTGATACTTAATCCATAACAACTATGAACAACAGCTTATAGCTGACATGTATTCAGCCTCTACAGTAGATAGAGCGATTGAGCTTTGCCTCTTGCTTGACCAAGAAATTAGAATATGACCAAGAAAGTGATAGCCTCCACTTGTACTCTTTCTATCAATCCTATCTCCAGCATAATTAGCATCACAGTAGCCAATTAACCTGAAAACAAAGATCAGTAGTACCTACCAAGTATCTCAATAATCTTTTGACAGCAATAAAATGAGATTCTCTAGGATTTGCTTGAAATCTTGCACACAAACAGATATTAAACATTATATCAAGTCTGCTAGCAGTTAGGCAAAGCAAAGAACCAATAATTCCTCTGAAAAGAGTTTGATCAATCTTCTTTCCGACTTCATCCTTAGATAAGAAGGTTGAAGAATGCATAGGAGTTGACATTGGTTTAACATTTGCCATTTTATATTTGACTAAAATTTCTTTGATATACTTTTGTTGATGAATAAAAATCTTTTCTTCAGTTTGTTTAATTTGTAAACCAAGAAAGAACTTTAATTCACCCATCATACTCATTTCAAATTCACTTTTCATAAGACTTTCAAAATTTTAACATAATTTTTTAGAAGTTGTACCAAAAATGATATTGTCTACATATATTTGTACAACGATAACATCATTTTTAATATTTTTCCTAAATAAGGTTTTATTACTTGATCTCTAAAAAAGTCATTTTTAATCAAAAACGAACTCAGACGATCATACCAAGCACGAGGTGCTTGTTTCAATCCATACAAGGCTTTATGAAGTTTATAGACATAATCTGGGTTATCAATATCTTCAAAACCTGGGGGTTATCGCTGAACCCCACTTCTGGAGCCCAGCATTCGGAACCATAAACTGAAGCAATCTCATTGCACATTTTCTTAAAATATAAATGCATATGCAAAAATAGATAATGAAAACGGCCCAATTTATCGAAAACAAATTCAATCATAAAAGTTGTAAACCTTATTGAACACATCAGAGTTTCAATAATCATTTGGGCCCATTACAAAACACAATGCTTGTTTTTTATAAAATCTTTACATTTCAAGGACCACTCTTTGGCTTAATACAAAATACAAAAATATGCACATGATATAATTGAAAGCTTATGCTTAATATGATTCGAAATACAAAAAATTCTGAACTAACTTAATTACAAAAATCTCTATTCTTGGTGTTTGCCCAACCTTGCAAGCATCAACACTGTTATGCTTTTTCTTCACCTGCGGAGTGAAAGGCAATGGGGATGAGCTGCGAAGCTCTGTGAGTTATATATTTATAGCCATTGGCAACGAGCCATACAATTCAGGCATACACATATATATAAATGTAACTATATATATATATATATCCCATTTAATCTAGCAATTCTATCATCCACACTTAAAGCTCAAAATTTCATAATTTGAATGTCATCACATAGAACATATCATGAAGATTCATCCATCAAAACTTCACACTCAATTATGCATCATACTCAACAAATCAAAAATGAAGATGCACAAACAAATGGCTCGAGGGTTCCATGGAAACAGAATGGAGAAACCGAAGTTTACCCCATGAACATAATGAGTCCATTTTTTGGAGCTCATATGCCACAAGCGGACAGCCGGGAAAAGGCTCTTGACAACATCCATGTGACGAATAGAATGGTTCTACTCTCGCCCAAACAGAAGCACATAATCATGCTCAAAATCATTTCATCAGATGCTTAAATCATTTCATCATACTTTCATACTTTTCATGCTCTTTCTTTTCTTTTCATTTATACAAAATTCCATGACATATTTCAAGGCATACATGATCATAATCACAATTCAAGTATATCGAAATGTCGTACATCTTTTAATGCATAACATAAAACACATCATATTAATTCTAGCATATTCACACACATAAGCAAAATGCTCATTTACATAGTAACCATAAGTATATTACCCACGTAATTTGCTTGCAAAAATTCAAGTCAAGGTTGTCTGTACCCTTGCTCTTGGGTAGGATTCTCTTAGTTCCCTAAAACAAACCTACTCTCATTCAATAGGAATCCAATAGAAAATCCCACAATGTAAAATCACTAAAATTGATTCTAGAATACTTAAACCCAAACATTTTCTAAACTCTATGAACTAAAATCCTTTCAAAAATTCAAAAGATTAAAAATTGTCTTACCTTCATTCTTCACCAAATGAAGGGATCTTTAGCTCAAAGGGAAGTTTTTTTCTTCCTCTACCTTTTTCTCTTCCTGAGCTGCTTCAAAATCTTTCTTGAAGACTAAGAAGAATTAAACCCTAGCTCAACTCTTTTCTTTTCTCTCAAACCACCAAACTCTCTTTCTCTTTCTTTCTCATTTTCATTGTTCTCTTCTTCTTATCTTTCCATTCACGTTTTTCTTCTTCATTTATAAGCAAGACAACACTTCTTCTTCTAATTATGCCTTTAATGATTGAGAATTGTCCCATTTTCCCTTCCATTTATCCCTTATGTCTGTTTTGCTTAAGTGTCTTGCCAACAGTACCCTTGAACATTCTAACATAACACTTTCTTCTAGAAAAAGGTCCCCCATTGTCTTAAGTTTCTAATGACACCAAAATCATTCAATTTGTTTCAGTGATCCGAAAGTTGTATCCCAAACATTTTCAGACTGTTCTTATTCTAAAACAGTATAGTATACCCAGATTCCATCCAGAAATTTAACCTCTTAGAGATTGAATTACAATTAGACTTTTGCATATGATTTGTAAGCCTATGTGTCTAGTTTACTCCTCATTAAAAATCATCTCATTCGAAGCTCTATAGATTCAGAAATCATCAAAATACCAAAGTATGTTCAGTAAAACATCCAATTCATATTCTTCCAATCAATCCCCTTACTTTGTTTCAAACAATCTTTTTCAAATCAATACTATATGATATCAAATTCTATGGAGAGACAAAAATTGTGTTAAGAATCTATGGGTTCAAGAATCACTTCATTTGGAGGTCGAAACAAAATTATGGCCCAAAGAATCAAATAAGATTTGGTCCTCAATCATATTGCACCTATCATGGGACAAAAGACATCACTTGCTTTAGGGTTTTCAGATCAAGGTTATTCTTGGAGAATTCTAAAAAGGACTTCAATGTCTACAACTTCCATGCAGACCTTGAAAACAAATTCTATCATCTGAAGGGTCAAACATGGACTAGACGATAGCATTAGATGAATAGTGTATAGAGGAAGAAGTTTCGGTCACATAAGCAAGAAGCAAACGAAGCAGAAGCAGACAAAGCAAAAGCAGATGAAACAGAAAATAGCCAAAGCAAAAGAACAGATGAAACAAAGTAGACAATAGCATGAGGCAGATGAATGCGGAACAGACGAAAGGAAAAGGCAGACGAATGCAAGAAGCAGACGAATGCGGAATAGATGAATGGCAAAAGAAGAAGAATGACAAAAGCAGATGAATGGCAAAGCAGACGAATCAAAGAACAAACGATAGTATGAAGCAGACGAATGCGGGGTCAACTTAAGATGAAGCAAAGTCAACTTAAGACGATGCAATGCTTAAGACGAAGCGGTCAACTTAAGACAATGCAAAGTCAACTTAAGATGATACAACACTTAAGACGAAGCGAAAGACAGATGAAGCAAAAGTCTTAAGATGAATGACGTCATCACATACAATATGACGTCATCACAGACGAAGAGAAAGTGTTAAGACGAAGCGAAATACAGACGAAGCAAGAGGCGTAAGATGAATGACGTCATCACAGATGATATGACATCGTCCCAAACAAAACCAAAAGTCTTTATAGACAAAACAACTTGACAGACGAATGCATCCTTATAGACGATGCATTCTTAAGACAAAATGACATCATTACAGACGATGTGATGCCATTACAGACGATACATCCTTACAGGCGATATCACTTATACTCCTAAACATCTGTCCTTCTAAAAACCATAACTTTCCACTCTAACATCCAACATTCTCATACTATATACCGTTGGAAAGATAAAAGAAGGACCTACAACTTTCTTGAAGACAACTTTGTCTAAATCTATTTAGATCAATCCAAAATTTCCTCCACCAACGTACTTTACCCATTTCTCAACTTTATGAAAAATTTTGGGATTCTTAAAGACAGAATTTAAATTTGATCTTGACCGCGAGTCGTAACGCTAATCAAAATTAAAATTACTAGACTACTACTGTAGAGCGGTGAGTCTAGGTCGATCCCACAAAGAGTGCGTGTAAAGTCTAACAAATGAAATTAACCGGTGTTCACATAAAAAAGGGGATTTTGGATTTTTAGGAAACTAAAATAAAATAAAATAAACTAATAAAACTAACTAATAAAAACTAATTAAAGAAAACATGCAAAAATAATAAAAATGGAGAATTTAGTAGGGACCCGGTTCTTCGGTTCAATCTCGGCCTAAACCCTAATCAAGCATATTTTATTAATTTGTTGTTCTTTAACCTCTCCTAGAAACTATTAATCGTGGGTTA
>JANZLH020404645.1:0-10223 GCA_026770325.2 Erythroxylum fimbriatum
ATTTTTGTCCAATAATTCTAATATTAATATTAATGATAATCAATACAAAATTAGTAACAATAGGGTCAACATACATTCAAATACAACATCTAAGCATTCATAGAATTAATTACATAATAGGTTCAATATACATTCATAGATTCCATTACATAATAGGTTTAACATACATTGAAAAAAACATCTAAGTATTAATGAAACTAATTACATAATTGGTTCAACATACATTAAGGCCTTAGAATTTATTAATAATGTCCTTAACAATAATTCCCAAAATGACTCCAATGGTTATAAGTAAAAATGCTTGACTCCATGTCATGTTTGTCTGCAAAATTGCAACTTTATTGACTTGTTCATTTGTTGGAAGTGCGAATGGATTCGGCATGAAGGATGGTTCATTGGCGGTTGGAGTAATGTCTTCAATGCGACGAGTCGGCCTATATGGGTCCATGATGTAAGCACTTTGTGTTTCATCCAATGTCCGATACCCCTTGAATCGAGCATTAGGAAACTTTTCAGTAGCCAATTTGACGTCATCCCAATTTGTAAAAATACCAACTTGACGTCCAACAAACACCACATAGAAGTTGTATTTGCCCATATTTAGGTACCTGAAAATGAATCATATTATCATCATTCATACACGCAGAAAAATGACAAACATTAAATAGTAAGTAAACCAACCATTCATAAGCAATAGACAATTGTCCAAACATACATCATTCAACATCACAATCCCTAGCAGATGAGTGCCTCTTATTATAGAGCTCCTTTCGGTTCTTAGGTGCCCTTCCATCTCTTGCCCACTCTTGAATATGGTATCTTGTGCCTCTAAAAGGTGCAGAAAATTCAGGACGGTTGATATAGCCAGCATCTACTAAGTAGTAATTTCCTATAAACAAATGACACTAGTCTCTTACTATTGTATTTGTAAGCAAACAATTGAAAAAATTAGCAAATTTGTTTTAATTATGATATTACATACCCCTTGGAACTTGAAGTCCATTACGCCTCGTAACAGCATCATGCAGAACCCTTGAATCAGATGCTGAACCCTCCCATCCTGCAAGAACATAAACAAAGTTTAAGTTCTTATCACATACCCCTAACACATTCCAGCATATTCTCCCTCTCCTACCTGTGTATCTGGGTTTGTCTTCTTGGGGAACTATGATATCTAAATAAGTACCATCTAGAGCACCAAGGCAACCCTTTGAACAAAATGCCACCAAAAATAAGATATACTTAAGTAGTTTAAAACAGTTATAATTAGACATATTATTGTAGCTAATTAAATCTACTAACCTTAAACCATTTCCATTTATTGTCTGTGCAATCATCTGCAATTGGTATGGGCTTCACATACAACAGATGTTGGAGCTTTAGTATGGCCTTCAACACGCTATGAAAGGCCCTACTTATTGTTTCTCTAGACCTCATAAACCTTACTTGTAAAATTCTATTAGATTCATTCTGTGCTAATATTTTTAGGAAGATTAAAACTTTTTCTTCAATTGCCAGATGGCCAGTATTCAACGACCCACCGTGGACTTGAAGCATTTCACATAACAATGTAAATGCATTTAAGTCCATCATCAAATCCCACTGGCTATTCCTATCACCCTCATTCAAAATCCTATCTATATTAACTTGCCAAGTTGGCACTGTCAATGCCCTACTACCTGATGCATTTTCACTCCTCTGTTTTTTGTGGTATATATACAAGCATATCAATATGACCATTCTCATTAAATCCATCTCCGCATTCCAAAGCTCAAACATAGCCAAACACTTAAACATAGCATCATGAACGTTGTTACCCATGTTTGCAAATAATTACTGGCTGCAAAGAGTAAAAAAAATAGATTGAAATGCACATATTTCGATCACAAATCAAAGGCATTAATTCCAAACATATTCGAAGCACACAAATAATACTTGGTTTTTGGAATTACTACTTGTGGATCAAACATTGATATATCTTTTGCCGAAATCACTTCATCATCTATGTAAAGAACAGGCTCATAATAATTCTTCAAATCACTTCAACAGTAAAACCCTATAAATAGTTTATCAAGTAGATCATATTTGATACATTTTCATCTTTTGCCCAAAAATATTAATCACTTTATAGTATTTCCTTGGTTAGGGAACTAAACCAACAAATACCATATAGTGATCCTAACATAACTCTACCAAGTACAAGGCAAAATTTTACTAAGCATGACATTTACATATGGCAAGTTCTTTGATCTCCACATGTTCCTTATGCTATTAATCATCGTGTACATAAACTATTCTTTGTCTCCTTAACATCATTCTGTAGATTCCTTAGTCTCCTTAACATCATTCTGTAGATTCCTTAGTCTCCTTAACATCGCATATAAAAATCACAATCCAAACTTATGACCTAACATAAGTTCGAATGGAACCCAAACTCTAACTTTGACTCATCCTAAGCAAACTAACTCAACTTTTTGTTTGAAATTAAACTAACTCTGTCCACATATCGTCAAAACTTGAAGAACTGCACACACAACAGCCAAACTCCTAAACATAACATAAATGGGATAGAAAAATAATGAGAATACCAATAGTAATGTACAGCACAGATGTAAATTTGCCATCAGTGCCATTGTCCTCGCCCAATTGCAATTTCTATGTTATATCCAAGTAAAAATTTAACATAAGAATAACAAAAGTTTCTCAATTCATTTTGCAGCTCATCTAATCATCAAATACTAAGCTTGGATTTCAGAAAATGTGTTATCGCATATGTTGAAATCTCCTATATATCCATAGAGTAGAATAGAGTACACAATAAGGTTAGTTGCGCTAAAAACATTCAATCATACATCATGAAGTAAAACTGTACGGCTTAGGTAAGAATAAAGAACTAATCCCTGATTTTTCATACACTTTAACAAACATATATTGGTGGTATCAGAAAAGCATAGATAGAAGAATTGCTGATACATAGATAAAACACAGCCTCTGAAATAAAATTAAGCCCACCGTGACATTATGGGCTTATGTTTCCTATTGCTAGTTGAAAAGGCCTTAAGATATACATGATCCACTCTACAAAAGGTTCAAATATGAGATATGAGAAAATTCAATTATAATCTAGTAGTAAAAGCATGAATAACTACGACATTTATTATAGGTATTAGTGTATTCTATTGTATCCAACTCAAAGTTAGCAAAAAATAAGCTTTTTTATATCCTCACCCGAAAAAAGCTTGGGCCACCTTGATGAGTATCACATAATCTTCATGACAATCACATAATCTTCATGACAATCTCCTAATCTTCATGACATAATATGGAGATTCTTTTTTTTTCTTCTCTTAATCTTTTCTTGTTTGTTTTCATCCTTTGCCTACTCTAGCCAAGATAGCTTGGTTGTGTAGAAAATGACCATATTCATGGATGTATTCTTTTCATTGCATCACTGCTTTCAATTTAAGGTACATTTTCTGTTCTCAGGGGTAAAATTTTAACTAGGGAACAAATAGTGGTGCAAACAAAGCCTTGGCATGATATTCTTCTAACATCATTTTGCTTTTAGTCTTGGATTATCATATTTCTGTAATTGATTTTCTTCTATTAAATGTTCTAATTTCCCATAGTTCCGAAGCAATTTGCCTTACTATTTTTCGTTGGTGCCCCTTAAGTTTTCAAGTTGCACACTAAAATTTCTTTGCATGCCTGTGAAAAAATGATTGCTAATTGCTAGAGCTTTTTCTCTTGATATGTGATTTTTTTCATTTGTTCATGTGAAGTGTGTGGCTTCTGTTACAAGTGATGTGTTTATTAACATCCAACAGCTGTAATATTATTAATCTTTTTTTTTTATGGGTTGACCAAATCTATATAGCAGGGGGTGGTCCATTAATTTCACGGGATGCTGAGGTGGAACTAATTTGGTTAAAACATAAATGTATGATTTTAAGGTAGATACCATAAGTTGAATTTAGAACATATATATATGGAAAATATTCTTGCACTTTTGGTTCTAATATAACTTAGACACGGTCAGCCTTTGCTTTTTTCTAATAAAGGGGAAAAAAGTATCCTATGTAAAACTTGATAGTTGTTTAAGTCGCTAAAAATAGTTACAACATGCATATAAGTTCCGTGTGTTCACATTTTACATTTCATTATAGACAATAATTATTCAAATTTGGCACCAAAAAGTAGGAACTTCTCAAACAAGAATTTTCATCTTCTAGTGGTATTTTGGGATCCATAGTGAGTTACTTTGTGTCACCATCCTCTACTCTGCCTTGAAGAGTAACTAGGAAAAATTTAGTCATGTTTTGATGTTTCAATTGAACAATTTTACTTTTTGGTTATTCTCAAAGGAGAAGAATTTTCTTTTTACCAAACATATGCGAATCTAATTAGGGTCATATAGTTTTTTTTAATCATGCTATTAGATCTTATAGAGTAGTGTTGATTATAGTTCGCCCTTATTTGTTTACAACGTGAAATTGGAATTCTATGCATTTTTTTGCAATCGCTAAATAAGAAGTTAAAATTCATTAATCTTTCGAGTAATAGTTTTACATAAATTATAAATGAAAAACAATAGATACTAAAATGAACAATACAATAGAAATTAATGTGAGAGTATTTATATCCATAATTTTATCATTTCATTTTTCTTTACTTTGTAATAACTCAGGGATTGAATCACATGGAAATGGTAATGTCTATTAATTTAATAAGATGAATTCTATGATGATGATGTCCAATTGGATCAATATCATGAATAACAATATTTGAAAGGAAAAGGAATGCTTGCATGCGATCATAGTTTAGTATTGAATTCACCCGAATGCAACATACCCGATAGTTTCCTATTTTGAAGAACATGTAGTGGCTAAATGGGTAAGTTGCCAATCCCTTAAGTGGACTATATGATGTACGTTATTTGCTGGGTTAGTAGTAAGCATTTTACCAAAGATTTTTATTTTATCAACCTATCCTTGTGTAATTCCTATTAAAGTATATATTAGGGGGTGGTTGCAGGCGAACGATTTCAAAATAAACTATCCATTGTTAGTTAGAGAAGCTGACCAAGACTGTTAGATTTGTTGCCGAACTTATTCCTTAATCTCAGATTGAATAGATATTGATGTATCATAGTTCCTACAAGATAGATATGATGTGGTTGGCTCTGGCTCGGCCCAAATTATTATTATTTTAAAAAAATAAAAAACGATGTCGTTTTACCTTTAGTTGACCCAAGGCCCGGTCAACCTTAGACTTGGCCTGTTGACTTCCAGCTGGCCTTTTTTGCCATCCCGAGGTAGATCCATGGATTTTCCTTTCATTTGCTGCATTTCGTTAAATGGTTGGAGGGAGGTACTACATGAAGCTCACAAGGGTCAACTTGATCTCTTCCTGATGAGGGAGGGAGCCCTATAGAGTTGGGAACTTCAGTTATTATCCACGTATAGTTCATGCTAGATTTGACAAATTGTATATCGTATCTCATCTATGTTTTCGAGCTGTTTTGGTTTTCTAGGTGTAGAATACTATTTGTTACTGCCTCAGTCGACAATTCAAGAACCAACTAGTAATCTCAACATCCCAAATACAAAGAATGGAGCTCTACCAAATAAGCTATATATGTTTCTCTGAGCCAAGTGGAGCATGAATATAGTTAGATGATTCTTCTGTCTTTTCTTTGGCGTAGTTGGGTCATTCTACCTTGAAGTAAATCATTGCACTTATGGTCTAACTAACTGGGAGAGAATTAGATTTGTTTTTGTGAGCGATTCATCCTCCTTGAATGCATGTACATACTGTGCTCTTAAAGCGTGCTTGTTTTGAAGTAGTGTTATATGTTGAAAATTTATCCTCTGCATGCAATTCTGATTGAGCACTTGCTACTCCCGTTTTCAATTTGCAAAGTAATTAAATCTTCTGGCATGGTTTGAATAAAAACTTTTTGTCATCCTGATAGCAATTGGCTAGATATATCTTGTTAATACAAGATTGAAGAATTGGATATACCAGCTAGCGTTTGCTATCAAATTTGTACATGCAAATTCATATGAAGTTTGATGATGTTAAGACAGATTTAAGGGGATTGCAAATTCCGAGCTATTTAGTTGCATATCTATTAAGTAGTGTCTGTTCAGTGAAAATATGAGGATCAGCGACGGTATTGCTAGTAGGCTAGCATGGCAGTTCGGTTCACCTAAAAGATGTCTGTTGTACGCATTTTATGTAAATTTAAGAACGTGCTTAAAAGTATATTTTATGTAAATTTAAGGCGTATAAGATGTCCATGTTTTACGAGATTCTCTTTTCACCAAAATTCCTTATGGCGTGTATTCAAATTACTATAGAGAGGACAGGGTGAAATGGGAAGAATTGTGTTTAACTAAAGAGGAGGGGGATTACATCACTAATTTCTATACAGAAAGTGCTAATCACAAAAAGTATTTGGAGAATATTTATGTTAGATTCATTTTAATAATTAGTGGCCTATAGTACTTTAATGGATTCTAATA
The DNA here is from genome assembly GCA_026770325.2 of Erythroxylum fimbriatum. Classification (NCBI taxonomy): domain Eukaryota; kingdom Viridiplantae; phylum Streptophyta; class Magnoliopsida; order Malpighiales; family Erythroxylaceae; genus Erythroxylum; species Erythroxylum fimbriatum. Next base: position 6,528 of record JANZLH020404645.1, read on the forward strand.
TAAAGGTGGGCTCAAAATAATGATTATTGGGCTTGTTAAAGGTAATTAGAACCATTAGGGTTAATTCACAATAAACCCTTCCCTCTCCCTTCTGTACAAGTTATGTTAAAAGATATCAAAGAACAGACGTTCTTGCACCATTGATGGAACGAAGAAAGGTAAGAAGGCGAGAGTGAATAAACTTTTGCGTAAAGAAGGAATTCGTGAACAAGAAGAGATTACACGAGTATGAATCAAGGTTAGTATTTCTTTCTTTGTTAATAGCGTAAATCTTAGGGTTTTCGAAAGTGTTGAATCAATTATGTCAGTTATATATATTTTGGTCTTTATAATTTTTCTTGGACTATCTTTAAACATTATAGCTAAATTTCAAAATTATTTTATATTTTATTAATTAAATGTTTACTGTATAGAAAGCTTGATAGTCACCAAAGTGACCTTGCTTAAAAAGATATTTAGACATTTAATTATGTATTCTTTTAATTGTTCATGTTATATTATGCTTATAAATGACATAATAGATGAATTGAACAATTGAGATTATTAATTATAATGTTAGGAGATCATCCAAAAGTGGATCATTGCTTATAGTTAATAACATTAAAGAGACTTATCGATCTACTTAGTGAATATGTTTGTATATCGAAAGATAACATGCATACTAGCTTAAGTTTGATTGATTGTCTATCAAAGTGTGTGTATATATATGCTAACATCATCATAGATTAAGGATATATGTTTAAGTATCACCCAAAGGTGGACTTAAATAAATATATTAAAGTTTATTTTTGTCTAAATCTATTAATTGTACTCAAAGTATTAATGTGAGAGTTTGTTTTTACGTTTGCAGTTTTTAGTAACTTGTTAGCTATGGGGAATGGTCTGATCAAGTTCAATGGTCTAAACTATGCCGATTGGTTTGAGCAAATCCAATTTCAGTTGGGTGTTATAGATAAGGACCTGACATTAGTTACAGAGAAGCCTGCAACCATTACTGAGATTAGTACCCAAGCTGAAAGGACATGTTTTGAGGTTTGGAAAAAGTCTAATAGGTTGAGTCTAAACTTGATGTGATTGACAATGGCTGAAAATGTTAAGCCATCAATGCCGCATAGAGACAATGCAAGGGAATTCATGATGAAAATCAAATAGTACTCACAATCAGACATAACTGACAAGACTATTGTAGGAAGCTTAATGAGCGAATTGACGACTAAAAAGTTTGACTGGTCACAACCTATCCATGATCATGTACCAAGCACGTCAAATTTGGCTGCAAAGCTAAAATCAATAGGTATAGATGTAATAGCCCAGATCACCCACCCATAGATATTGTCTTCTTTGTGTTGCCTATTGGGCCGAGGCCCTCACGATGCAAATTGACGACTAAGAAGTTTGACTGGTCACAACCTATCCATGATCATGTAACAAGCACGTCAAATTTGGCTGCAAAGCTAAAATCAATAGGTATGGATGTAATAGCCCAGATCACCCACCCATAGATATTATCCGCTTTGGGTTGCCTATTGGGCCAACGCCCTCATGGTTTTGCTCTTCCTGTACCCGAGAAAATGCATTTTAGGGGGAGAGGTATCCATAACCTTATAAGGCGTACTTCGTTCCCCTCTCCAACTGATGTGGGATCTCACAATCCACCCCCTTAGGGCCCAACATCTTGGCTGGCACAATGGGTCGGGTGTCAGCTCTGATACCATTTGTAACAGCCTAGACCACCCGCCCATAGATATTGTCCGTTTTGGGTTGCCTATTGGGCCAAGGCCCTCACAGTTTTGCTCTTCCCACATCCGGGAAAACGCATCTTAGGGGAAGAGGTAACCATACCCTTATATGGCGTACTTCGTTTCCCTCTCCAACAGATGTGGGATCTCACAATCGATGTGAGTGAACCCTTCCTAGTACAGTTCATCATCAACTCACTTTCTCCTTAATTTGGTCAGTTCCAAGTGAATTACAACACTCTGAAGGAAAAAAAAAGGAACTTTCAAGAAATCAAGGTCACGTTCGTGTAGGAGGAAGGGAAATTAAAGAAAATGAAGGAACACTCTATTCATTTCACAGTACACAAAGAAGTTAGCAGTAAAAAGGGAAAGCCGAGAATGAAGAGCAAAAAGAAGGACAAAGCCCCAATGAAGGTTAATGAAGGCTAAATCCATAAAGGACAACATTGTTTCTTCTGCAATAGACCTAGTCACCTCAAGAAAGATTACTTTAAGAGAAAGGCTTGGATTAAAAAGAAAGGTAAGTACTATGTTTCAGTATGTTTTGAATCAAATCTTACTGAGTTGCCTAATAATACCTGGTGGTTAAATTCAGGTGAAATTACTGATGTGTCACATATTATGCAAGGATTCCTTTATATCCAAACCATAAACGAAACTGAAGAGTTTTTATATATGGGTAACAAAATGAAGGCATGAATAGAAGGAATAAGGACGTACATATTGATATTTATAGTTTCTTGAGCTAAATTCAGATTTCATGACTTGAAACTTTCTGTAATAGTAGTTGGTGTAAAGGTTTGGAACCATGATGTGTAAAGAAACATATGGGAGATACATATGAATAGACAGATTAGTAAAGCTTAAGGTAAGCATTGAATTGGAAAGGATTGAACAGATTGTGCAGAAAAACTTGTCCGAAGAAAGTTAATGTATAAGCAACTGTATCGAATAGAACATTATGTGGATATTAGGTTACTCAATCTAGTGCAATAAAGAGGGTGTAGTGACGAGTTCAAATGGAGCAAAACGGAAATTTTCTTAGTTATGGAGAAGTGGAATTAGGAAAGCTCAAATTGAGGATTTGAGGAACTTGATGGAATAAAGAATGTGTACTACCTGATAAAGAGAGATCCTAATAAGTGTACCTCAAAAGAGCAATTGGTGGCTAAGAATAGCGAACTGAGTGATAATATGTTTGAATTCCTTGTGGTCTTGACTATTGGAGATAGGTATAAAACTTATATGTCTGGAATGCTTCGACAGATAAGAAGTATAATACAGAGTGACTCATTATTAACCCCATTAGAAACGTCATAATAAAGCGGTTTGAAGGATGAATGGACTCTGATACCAAATACAACGAAGTTGTGAAATTATGGAGACAGATTGAGAAATTAAGTGGTTAAACATCGATACAAAATGAAAGAGATGATTTGGTCTTTGAAAGTATCACCTTTACCAATGTGTATGAAAATACATGAGTAAATTGGGGCAACTTAGTTTGACATAACTATATGAAACTATGGTAATAATAGGACTATGGATTTGTGATTAAGTATTACTCCTAAAAGTATACGGATGATATATGTGTTGTTGAGAGGCTGGAAGTAAAACTATGAGTAACCTGAAACTCGTTAAAGACATAAACAAGGGATTGAGAAACCTATGGACTTTATCAACTGTGATCTTATGGAAGAAAACATGGTAAAGTAAGACAGAAAACAGAGGAGTGTATGCGATAGTAGTACCCCTACCTTCTTCAGGATCAAAAATGAATTTCGAGGACGAAATTTTTTATAGGAAGGGGGGAGTTGTAACATCCCACCCCCGATGGGAAGGATAGAATAGTAATTTGGAAAGGGTTGAGAGGGATTAGGACTGTTTCGAAAGATTCATACATATTCTTACATGAGAATAGTGAAAATTGCACATGAAAATGACCCTGCATGCATTC
>JANZLH020404715.1:0-10217 GCA_026770325.2 Erythroxylum fimbriatum
AATATGCATGAAAATGTTCAATCAATCCTAATCACTCTCACCCATTTCCAAATTACTATTCTACCCTTCCCATCGGGAGTGAGATGTTGCAAGATAGGCTGTTGGAGCATGCATAAAATGACTAACAAGACTTATGACAAATAAGATATTAGGTTGAGTGATTGTCAATTAATGAGTTTTCCCATATGTTTTCGATAGTATGTAAGGACATTTGAGAGCCTTTTTTCCTTGAATCAATCTTCAATTTACTGTCAAGAGGAATATGAGTAGGTTTAGAATTTGTCATCCCTACTTCTTGAAGTAAACCTAGAATATCAAGAACCTAGAGTGTACTTGCACTAGTTAAGAACAAATCCCTTACTAGAAGTTGCCATTTCAATTCTAAGAGAACATTCTAAAGGACCAAGATCTTTTAAAGGAAATAGTTGTTGAAGATGTCTTTTTAACTTGGCAATTGAGCCAGCATCACTTCCTATTATAATGAGATCACCTACGTAAATAAGTACCATTAGTTTTTTTATCTTTCCAAGTTGAACATATAGAGATGAATCAACAATGATTTTTGAGAATCCGAGACCTTCAAGAGCTAAGCTTAAGTTCACATGCTAAGCTTGAGGACTTTAATCTATAAATGGATTTATGAAGTTTACACACCAAACTCGGATCACAATTGAGGATAACCAGGAGGAAGTTTCATGAATACTTCTTTTTTAAGATTACCATACAAGAAGACATTTTTAACATCTATTTGAGACAATGACCATCCATTATTGATAACTACAGATAAAAGTACTTGAATATTAGTCATTTTTGTGACTAAAACAAATGTCTCCTTGTAATCTGCTTCATATTTTTTAGTAAAACCTTAGGCTAACAAATGAGCTTTATAGCGATCAATGGATTTATCAGACTTAAACTTTGTTTTTATATACCCATTGGCATTCAACTACCTGCTTTCCTTTAGGAAGAGGCATACCACTCTAAGTGTTATTTTTTGCAAATGCCTTCAACTCATCTTCCGTTTCTTTTTTCCAAACATCTCGAGTTTAAACCTCTTGATAAGTTTTTGGATCATGAACATTGGAAATGGATGAAAGGTAGCTGAGTATGAGGGAGACACCTTCTTGGAAGTTAGATAATTCATAGGTAGATGCTTGACTGAATAAGCAACGTAATCTTGCAACTTTCATAGAAGCTGACGATTTTTTGGTGATTTTGTCAACGAACATGTGTTTGTTCTCAGTTAATAGATATCTCTTTATCATTTGAAGCAATGCTAGATTCTAGCTACTCATTATTAGTCAAATTAACTTGATCATAAAAGATTTGCAAGTCTGGTAATTACAGCTCTGCAGGATTGCAAGCTACACCTCCTTTTGAAAACTCAAGATCTATTTCGGAACTTGGCAGTGGAAAAATTCATGGTTCCCCCTTACTTGAAGCTGTGAAATAAGGGTTAGCTTCATCAAAATGAACATCTCTTGTAACATAAAGTTTTCCAGTAACAATATCAAATCATTTTTATCCCTTATGAGTTTGTGAATAACAAAAAAAAACACTTAACTGCTCTTGGATCTAGCTTATCTCTAGAATTTGTTGTCAAATGTACAAAAAAAGTTTAAACAAACACTTTCAAATGAGATTTATCATGTTCTTTATTTAACAGAACTTCAAGAGGGCTTTTAAAATCCAAAAATTGACTAGGCAATCGATTAATAAGATAGGCAATTGTTAACGCTCCATAAGACCAAAAATGTTTTGGAACAGTGATTTGAAGCATTATTGCTTTAGTTTTCTCCAATTTGTCTATTTTTTCATTTAGCAACCCCATTTTGTTGGAAAGTATTAACACAACTAGTTTGACACAGTATTCCTTTAGAACAACCCAATGAAACTCCCGCTAATATGTGACATTTATGGAGGTCCAATAGTATACAACCTTACCCTTAATTATTCCTTTAAAGTAAGAAATTAGTCATGTTATGAGATATATATTCTTTGTCATTGTTGGTTCGAAAAATCTTAAGCTACATAAAATTCTTTGAAGTGGTTGAGGACATCACCTTTTGATTTTAATAAATAAACCTAAGCAACTTTAGAAAGGTCATCAATAAACAATACAAAGTATCTAAATCCATCAATAGAAGGAAGAATAGGATCCCATAAGTTTGAATGTACAAATTCAAAAGGCTTATATGTTTCAGACAATGACAAACTGAAAGAAGTCTAGATGACTTAGAATAACAACATATCTCAAAATCATGAGTTTCCTTATATAAATCATGAATAATTTTTTAGAAGACAGGATGAAAAGGATGAGCTAAATGCTGATGCCACAAGACTTCCTGTCTTATATAAGTTGAAAGGACTTGAAAACCTTTAAAGACTTGATGATAAGGAGAGAAATAGTAGAGCCCATTCAAGTAAAACCATTCACTAGTCATCTTTTTAGTGACATGGTCCTGAAGCATAACCTTACAAGATATTAATAAAACTTTGCAATCAAGAGTTTGAATTAATTTAGGAATAAAGAGTGATTGAAAGGGAAAGGATGGAACACAAAGGACATCAGAGTTTATGGTGTTAGACATAAGTTTGATTTTTTCTTTACCCTCTATAGGAACATTTTGGCCATTAATAACTAACACAATAAAAGATAAATCACAAAAATTCATCAATTTATTAGACATATGATCACTGGAATTATAATGTACAACCAACAAATCTTGCAATAAACTAATTTCTAAAGTAGACATAAAGGCTGTCATAATATCTTGACAATTTGTTGCATTTACACCAGCTAAAAAACTAGTAGATTTGCTCAAAAGTGCAGTAGGTTAATTATGACTTGTTCTCCTTTTTGGCCTTTACCCTAACCATGTTTGTCTTGCAAATAACTAGAAAACTTATTTAGTAAAGCAATAGGGTTAGCAAAAAAAGATTAAAAAAATATAAGTAGCCATATGAGCTTTAAGATTGGTCTTACGCCTTTGATCATTTCTCCTTTTATCCTTACCAAATTTGAGTTTCAATTTTAAATGAAGACTCCAATATTGATCGACTGTGTGTCTAATTCCACAATGATCACATTTTAAACCTGAATGCTTACATTTGTAAGGTTTTTGTTACCCTAACAAGCAAAGATAGGCATAAGTGTCTAAAGTACCATAAATAACATTACGTGGCATGATTTTCCTACAAACTTCATCGCGTTGTATAGCTGCACAAATATTTTTCACAAATGGAAAATCTGCTGTCATTAGAATGTGACCCATAAACTCTTCATAATTATAATCAAGGCTTGCCAATAATTGAAACACTCGATCCCTTTAAGGCTTGCCAATAATTGAAACACTCGATCCTTTTCAACTCGTTTCCTCATAATAGCTGAATCAACAGTATGAGCACAATATATCTCTCATTCTAAAAATTTTTAATTTTCCCAGAGCGCTAACGATTGGTCTCTTTTCCTATTAAAGATTAGCAATTTCTTGTTAAATCTGAAAAATTCGAGCAACATTATTTTGATTTCCATACATATCCCAAATGGCCTCCCAAAGATTTTGAGAAATCTCATAATAACTGAAAATTTCAATAACATTACGCTCCATAGAATTAAGCAACTATGACATATCCATATGATCTTTTAAAATCCATGCATCATACTTTGGTGAAGTTTCATCAAGGGTCTTTTCTTTATTGTTAATGAATCCCACTCTAGATCTTCCATCGATAGTAATTATGAGTGCCTTGGACCATGAAAGATAATTAAATTCATTTAACAATACTGAACAAAGTTCTTGACATGTGTTGATATCATCATTTGAATCCTTAGAAGAGACAATAACCATTTCCCTTATGGTTCTTACAACATCATTAGTATTAGTAGGAGTCATTTTTTATAAAGACAAGATTCATTACTCTAATACCATAAAGAAAAGGATTAACTGGAAGAAAAAATCTTTCTCATTCATCATACATTGTATGTACAAAATATAAGTATATATATATATATAAATAAATAAATAAATATATATATATAAAGTCTTTTTAACCTATTCAATTGATGAAAAGTTTCCTAAATATAATGGGAAATTATCTTGACATTTCCCTTACAATTAGCCAACATGTATACATACAATTTCCATATGTACCACTACAAAATTAAGAATTAATTTTCTGATTTAGAATCTTCCAACATTAACATAGGCTATGGGATAATTCTCCTGCACAAGCATTACATTGATTCCATCACCATATGCATCTGTCTCTAGCAAGAACAATTTGTTAAAATCAGGCATTGTTAATACTGGGGTTGACGTTAAGGCTTCTTTTATTGCAGAGAATGTCCCGGTTGCTTCCTCTGTCCATGTAAAAGCATTCTTCTTCAACAATTTAGTAAATAGCCTACTTAACCATATCCTAGAATAAATCTTTGATAGTATTCATATAAGCCTAAGAATCCCCTTAATTGTTTCAATGTTTTTTTATTTTGGCCATACCTTCTTCACTTGTATCTTTTGAGGATTAGTTGAGACTTCCCCTAAATACTCAACCGTTACTGCACTAAAGGAGTAATTACTCATCTTTGCGTATAATCGATGACTCTGTAGTATATGTAAAACCACTTATAAATGCTCCAAATGATGTGAAATGGTTTTACTATAAACCAATATATCATAAAAAATATCAACATAAACTTCCTTAAATATGCTTTGAATATGTGATTCACTAAGTTCTAAAATGTGACTAGAGCATTTATTAATTCAAAGGACAATATTGGGAATTCTTAATGTCCTTCATGTGTTTTAAATGTTGTTTTGTATATGTCATCTTCATGTACTATAATATGATGATATCCAGCTCTGAGATCAAGCTTGAAAAAACATTTGACACCTTGTAATTCATCAAATAACTCCTTTAGTAATGGTATCATAAACTTATCTTTGATAGTCTCTTATTCAAGGATCTATAATCTTCATAAAATTGCTACAATATATCCTTCCTTTTAATCAAGAAAAGGGCTCACACTTTGTCTTATGGTTCCTTACTTCAACATCTCATCCATTAGTCTCTCTACTACTCCTTTTTGCAACCTTAAGCCTGTAGGGTATAATATTAATTGCCTTAGTTCCCTCTTTAAGTGAGATTCAATGGTTATGGAATCTCTTACGAGGTAATCCTTTAGCAGAATCATGTATATTTGTATATTGTTGTAATAATTTCTATAACTATTTATTAACTTCTTGGGACATTGTATTGTCTTTGAATTATATTGAAGGAGACCAACACACCCCTTAGACTTGACTGAAGTCCTCTTCTAACTTAGCCACAAATGCTACCAAAAAATAACTCATCACATCTTTTCTCAATCCTTCTTTATCCATTTTTCTGTTCTAAACTTCTATTATCCTTCTACAACTTTAATTTCTTAGCTCTACTTTATGGACCTTCCACTAAAACTTCATACTCTAATTCATATAGATACACACTATATCATCAAAAGTGGACAACTATTGTGCACCTAACACTATATCATTCCCTCCTATATTAATCACTAAAGCATCTGTCACAAACTCCTTACCCTAGATCTACCACTTAAAATTGCAACGAATGTTATTACAAGTAAGGTTTAATCCTCCCCACCACTATTGTAGTTTATTTAATTTCCTCTAGTTCACCTTATATCTTCCTCACTAATTCTCTGCCCACAAATTTATGAGTACTTCCCCCATCTATCAATATATGTAAGGTTCTCTCTTTTGTTATCCCTTTGACTTTCAGTTGTTGATATTTAGCTTCACCTACTTCTATCGTTGCTTGTAAAATAATGCTTAGGTTTGTAAGATCATCCTTTATGTCTACTGATTCTTCAAGTTCCTATTTGCCTTTAACCATGTACACATGCAACATTTTCTTCTTACATTTTTGACTTGGAACAATTTTTCATCACACTAAAAGCATAACTCTTTCTCCCTCCTTTCATCTAACTCCTTACTAGAAGTAGTTTTCTCCCATTTCCTTTCTCTTGTCGACTTTTAATTCCTTCTTATGGTCAAGTTTGTAATATTCTAACAAACAATTTCATAACATTGGATGAATACCCTATTTGATAATTTCCTTTTTAACCATATTTTCCCTAACACTGCAATGCAATTACTTCATGCTTCTTTTCAAATTCTTACGTTTATTATAAAGTGTGAGGATTTCAAACCTTTATAGGATATTCAATTTTGAGTTTTTTCATAAATAAACAAATCAAATATGGTACAAGCATCACCAATCTATGAGATAGAAGATCAAACTCCACATAATAATCCTTCATAGACCCCTTTTATCTTCATTACTTTAGATCCACACAATATCCTCAAAAGCCAAATCACCAAATCGTTGCTTCAATGGTAGCAAATAATCTCCCTAACTAGGAGGTTCCCTAGTTAATCGATTACAGAGATATATCTCATGCCATGCCAAAGCTCCTCCCTCCAAGTGTATAGTTACCGATCCAACCTTAACTTTGGTTGGGTTTCTATCAAGTTTAAATAACTGTTCACATTTAAAGACCTAAGCTTTTAATCCATTGAAAATTCTATCTTATTAAATCAAAGCATTGAATTATTCCTTTAAAATGCACCTTTTGTCATCTAGAATTTGGTACATGTTAGTCACCTTAAAAATGTCCCGTCACATTAACATTTTCCTTATAATAAAGTTGTATGATCCATTCCTTTAGTTGCTAAATATTCCTTTCTTGTCAAAACTCCAACTTCTGTATTTAATTACGCAACCCTTCTTTAATCTAACGCCATTCTTGAGCTCTCATTCCTTTTTCTATGTTTAACCTCCTCGACGAATCATTATAGCTTTGATACCAATTTCACAGCAGTAAATTACATATCAAAATTAGGGATTTAGAATTACATTTATTTTAATCCATACAATTTAGTATATAAAAGAGTAAAAACAGAGTAAGAGGAGAGAGAAACTTTAGAGAAAGTAAATTCATTATTCATTAAACTTTCTTAATCATTTTAATATTTTTATCAATGGTTATTTTAGTCGTTGATAGTTACAAATAAAATATTTACTTGTGTCTTATCTCATTGACTGTGATTACTTAATGATGTTGTATCCTTTTTACTTCCACCCTTATACTCTATCGTCTCGCTTATAAATGCAATCATTTCCCTTCGTCTTCTTCAACTTTCCATTTGAACTCCATCATCTTCTTTCGTGCGATCTTGGACTTCTGCTCCTTTGTTTCTACTCGTTACATCCAATTAGTTTGAGATTATTAAGTTGAGTTTAGGATAATCTTTCATGATTTAGGATAATCTTTCACTAATAAATGGAGAATATTCTTATTTCTTGTTCTTGTTACCTATAGGTGGACCAATGAAAATTAAGTAGTTAGAAGCATGTTTCATCCTCTATTTACTTTAGGAAAATGGATTTATACTAAAACTTCCAAACAATAATTAGAGGACTTTTCAAAGTAGGCATATCATTTTCTCTTCCCATATGAACCAAAAAAAAGTAAAAATAAAACAAAGTAGCCTCTTATAGGTTGTATAAGCGATAAAAAATTATAATAGGTTTCACTCAAAAGTATTAATATATTTATAAGACTTAGAATTCTACTTAAAGTTATTAAAATGTTTATAAGAATTAGAATTCTACTTTCTTCATATCTATAACGAGTACGATTCTTTAATTCTTAAAAATAAATAAAACAAGATGATAAAAATATTAAAATACAATTTATTGTTTTATTCTTTAAAAAACTGCCAATATAACTTCTAACAATCTAAAAAAACTCAGATCAAGTCTCATTGACCATTTTTTGTGTGATTATTAATACATGAATTGTATGTCTTATGTATATTTAAAATTTTTGATAGATTGCTCTTGTGCTTCTTTTTATTTTGGTAACACCTCCCATTTTAATTATAATTTTGTCCTTGAGGCTCATGTTAAAAGAATGATCATGTACCTGTTATGGATTCTCTTTCATGGCATCTTTATCACAAAGCCTCTTCTACTTAATTAAGGTTTCTTTTACAAATTTGGACACTTTCTTTATCCAACGTGTATCAAGTATTTCATTGAGTTCCATTATAAAATTTTTGTCTTCAACCATAGGAGGTAGCTAGGCGATAGTTGTATGATTTTCGCCCACTTGATTCTTAAGTAATAAAAAATGAAAGACTAGATGGATATTCTTATCAGTCAAAATTTTAAGTTTGTATATGACCTTTTCAATCCTTTTTTAATGTGATATAAAACATATAATTAACTTGCAAGACCTTTATCAGACTTAGCAACAAGTTAGTTTAGGCAAGGCTTGAGACTGCCTAAACTCAACTTGAAGTTCTTAAACTAGGTTGAGTCTAGCTCATATCGTCTAAGTTTGAGTCTAATCGAGATTCAAGTAATTAGAAACCCGCTAAATAATCAGTTAAACCTAATCCACTGCCTTGTTGAAGCACTAATCAATGCTAATTAATCCTTGTTTATCTCTTTATCGCCAATGATCCAAACTTTCACCACCAGAAGTAGATTACTATGAAATATTGAGAAGAAAGAATAAATTGGGAATTTTTGATAAATTTTTCAAAACTTTGATGGACATTAACTCAATACATTGATATTTTAAAATGTAACAAAATTAAAGAAAAATTAAAATTTGGAGAATATAGCACTTTATGTGCCAAAAACAATATGAAATAGTTTATTAAAAAAACTTATTTACAAACTTTTAGTGTCTCAGATTGCTGGAAATACTTATTTATAAACATATTCCCCAACCAAGGAATGAATCATTCTTTTTAGAAATCAAAGACCATATGTATTCCTGTAACAAAATTCTTAATTTTGAACATATGATTGAAAAGATTGTTATATCATTAATTTCAAGTTCTTTACATTTGGTGGAAGAGAAAGGAAGAAAGATGAAAGTAGAAGAGAGGATAGAGGAAGTTAGAAAGATGAAAACTAGAGTTTGTTCTTATATAGTTAGACTTAGGGTCAAACTGCGCTAGAAGGCCTGATCTTGAGCTTTTTTGTTATCGTTTAAATATGTATTGTTATTGATAAGGATAAAGTTTAAGAACTTCAGTTCACTTGATACTTAGCATCTCTCCACTTTAAATCCATTGTTTGTTTCATTATATTATTAGTGGCTTGGAAGTTGATTTTCAATTGTTTTAAGAAATCATTTCTACAGGCAATATTGTTGCCCACTTCATATCACTTAGAGAGCTACCTTCATAATAGTTTGGAATTGGTCACCAATAAAGAGCCTGAGAAGATGTTGTTCCAAGTTAAAAAAGAATTTCACTTTCGAGGATGTTGATTTATGAAACATCTAAGATATTGTGTCAATGCAATGATTGACTACCTCCTATTACCCATTGATTTAAGTATGATGGGATGAGTTCATCTTTATCTAAATACTTAATATATTAAAAAGTTATTTCTAAAAATGACTAAAAAATATCGAGTCTCTATCTCTTATAATTGATTGATACAGCCCATGATGTTTCACCACTCTCTCCATAAACTTATCAACCATCATTTTTGTTGTAAAACGATGAATCAGGGAAAAAGTGCTAATTTACTTAACTTGTCAATCACAACCAAAATCATGTTATAGAGTTTTGAAGGTGGAAGCCCATTAATGATATCTATAATGATATCATCCTAAACCTAGCATAGGACTAATAATGGTTGCAAGGGTCCAGCTAGTGTTAAAGTTCCAGCCTTAGTTCATTGATATGCATTGTAAACGACAACATAATTCTTCATTACCTGATCCAACGATGGCTAGCAAAATTGTTGTGTCATTCTCTTGTAAGTTTTGAGTACACAGTGCCCTCCCATCGATGAATCTTGAAATTTTTTGAATAATTATTAAATGATGCCTGTTTTAGAAGGCATTGCCACTTTGTTCTTGAAACAAACTAAACCATTATTCCATACTGTTAGGATTTATTCTACATATATCCTATTTTTATTTTTGGCATTTTAATTGGACATGAGAATTTCCATAATACTTGAAGATTTGCCTTAATTAGAGATTGGGTATTGAAGATTGCATTCTTTTGAGATTAGATAATGTTTGGGATTTGAATTGGAAACATAATTCCAATAAGCATTATTTTCGGTGTTGATAGCCTTCCTGATTTTGTCCTTATTTGAAAAGGATTATTCCAAGG
>JANZLH020404742.1:0-10215 GCA_026770325.2 Erythroxylum fimbriatum
CAAACCTTTAAGTAAAAACGGGCATAAGAAATTAAACGGAGAAAATACCAATTAACCGAGATTACATCAAGGGTTCCGTTAAAATCCTAGAATGAAAAGATTAGTTACTCATAATGACAATAACAACAATAAAAATAATAAAACCAAGCATTATGAATATTAAATTAGTAAAAAGTAATGGAAAAACAATTGGTAATTGCTCTTCAATTATGCTGCTCCAGCTTTCTACCGCAGGTGCTTCAACGTTCCTCCAGCCTGCTAGCATCCATCAACTTGAAGTCCCCCTTTGATGTTTTCAATGTGTGAGCCAATCCTGGATGGTCACGATTATGGAGAGTTTTTGAAGAATAAGAGTTAATGGCCCAGAAAAATCAGTGGGGACGTGAATGGTGGTTTAAAACAAAATGAAGAGTAAATGTTGAGTGGGTCCTTTAGGGGTTGTGTCGTTGGTGACCTGTAGAGAGTGAGTGGAGAGCTTGGATTTTGCAAAAATGAGAGAGTTTTTCGTTGATGCTTGGTGTGTGTGGAGAGTGGAGCCCTCTTCTCTTTTAATGTGTAACGTCCAGAAGCCCCCTCCAATGATTTTTCAATGTTAATAGCTCTCCTCTTGAGTGAGTAACGTGAATGGCCCAGTCCTTCAATCTACGTCCCTTTCTTTTCAGCTGAACCTCCAAGATTTTATTCAACCACCAGCTTGCATTTTTTTATGCTTCAGCGTGAATGTGCCGCACACCATAGATCTCCCAATTTTTCTGATTGTGACAGACACCAACACATGCTCTCTGATGCTCCTTGGTCACGCCCCTTAGATTGATTTTTTGTGTAAAGTTGAATGCTCCATGTCCCTGTTATTTTTCACAGCCCACCACTTGTTTGTTTGTAACCTTTATTTTCAATCTAGAGTCAACTTTTAAGAGCTTCCCCGTGTAACGTTAGTGCTGATTGAAAATGGAGCCCCACCATGTGTCTTGTCCTCTTTTGCTGTTGTGTTGTGGCTTGTGCGTGATTATCACTGTTGCTCTATTGCAATTCACGTGTTGATGGACTCTGATGCGTTTCCAATTGATTTAATTGCGTTAATTGTTGTTGGAAGCTGCCTTCTCAAATGACGCCAGCTATCTCTCTTCTCTTGCTTCCATTTGTTGCTTGTCTTCCAGCTATCTTCTTTGCCGTGTCTTTTCTTTATATCTGCCTTTAACATCATCCACGTGCTAGGTGATTGCAGCTCCCCTCTTGGCTGCCTATTGCGCTAGCTGTTTGAGTTTAATTTGTCCTCACTTTATGCCAAATACGTGACTCTTCTCTCCTTCGTTAACGCATGCGTATATGTCTGCCTTGATTTCAATTTGTGTGTCTCTTGCAGCTGATTTATTCTGCGCCTCTCCATGCGTCATTTCAGTAGCCTCCGTGATTGACGCCGCCACCTGTTACAAGCTATGAATCTCTGCTGTGACTAAGTTTTGGACTCCTTATTGTCGCGGTCTTTTTTAATTAAAAACAAATATTTTTCCTACAAATTAAACAAGACCCATTAAAAATGTAGATTAAGATAAACTAAATAATTTAGTAGGAAAAATACGTATAAGACCCAATAATTAATCCAGAAATTAAGAAAAAATTGTCATGAAATTTAATAAGAAAATGCATCCACAAAATCAAAGCTTGTAAATTTTTTTAAACCTATTATATAATTAATTCTATGAATGCTTAGATGTTTTATTAAATTATTATGTACTAAAATTTCTAATTTGGTGGATTTTTTTATTCAATAAATCATTTCATTAAATATTTAGGTTTCTTATTTTATTTCATTGTAATTAAAAATTTACAATTACAATTAAAATAAATATTGATATAATTATAAAAAATATTTAACATAATTCATTTTATTGTTAACTTAGTACGAATCTTTTGCTATTCAATAGCTCAATTTATTAAATTTTTATGTTACTCATTTTTTTAATTTTTTATTTATAAATACAATCAAATTACTAATACAAATTATTTCTTTTAAATTCTTTATTTACAGATGTAATTAAATTACTGACGCAATTGCAAAGCGCAGTGCATAGGAAGTTTTATAGGCACATGAAGGTTGTCTGATTCAAGCAATACATCGACCGACACATTTACTACAGAATCTTTGATAGTTTGGAAAAATGGATTTAAGTGTTTAAGCTTTTGTGTCGGTAGACTCATAACCATACATATCAAGGATATAATATGATATTTCTCGGGTAAAGCAGCTAAGATGCCAAATGCATCACCCTTGGAAAAGTAAGATAGGCTTTTTGTGTCGGTAGACGATGGAATATGATATTTCTGAGTAAAGTAGCATTGCAAATGTATCAACCTTGAAAAAAGTAAGATAGTTAAGAGTTATGAATCAATCATTTTTATTTGAGAGTCGAATTTGGAATTAAAAGATAAATAATTCTTAATAATTCATTAAGAATTATTAATTTATTAAATAATTTATTTTTAAAATATAATTTATATTATTATAAATATATTATTAAAGAAAAGTTCAATCATATTTAACTCACTAATCTCGATTACATCATTAATTGAAAATGCAAAGACACGTAAGTCAGAGGTCATTATCTTATTTTAACTTTAAAATTTAGGTCTTATTAATATAATAAAATAGTATTATTTTGTTAAATACGAAAAATAAGATGAAAAATTAAAATTAAGACATAATATTATTTTGTTAAATGAAAAAGAGATAATCCTAGTAATTGAATAAATATCTTTCGTTTAAGGAAATCGTCCGGTAACTCGCAACTCAGTAGGGCAGGTCAAATAATAAGTCTTCACTTACCAAAACCCTCGCAAAGAAACATTTGTAAATAAGTCGTCTAAACTGGCTAGTAGAAACATGGGCCAGGAGGCCCAGAACCCATTTTTCTCCTTGGACATGTATATAAAATTCTCAATGCTGTAGTCACCTTCTAAAGAAACTCCAGAGAACACCTGCCCTAGCAAGTAGCTACTCCTCAAATCATCTCATTAACTAATTTCTGTTTTCAAGTTCTTTGTTTATAATCACTAAATCTTATTTATAAATTATTATTTAATAATACATATTATAAATATTAAAAGTAAATTTATTTTGAAATTTATGTATTTTAAGATATTTTAAATTTAAACTATATTTATTAAATAATTATTGAATTTCAAAAATAAACTTAAGTAATTATAAATAATTAAAATTAAATAATCACATGTTATATTTAATTGATGGAAAATCAAATTATGAAAAAATAAAAATATATTTTTTATAACTGTCATAAGTTATGAAAATAAAAAGAAATGAAGATAGAAACAAATAGGTTCTAAGTAACTATTTGGTCCTACCGTAATTCTTATTTTTTTATTTTTGCATCTTTTCTGATTTTATAACTTATATAAAATAGTTTTTATTTTTATTTTTATCTTTTTGTCATAATTTGATTCAGTATTAAATAAATATATACCATTTTAATTAGTTAATATTAACTACTAATAAAATTTATGCCTCATGTAATTTAATTTATTTTAATTTTATAATGATTCAAGATTTTAGTTATTTTGATTTTTAAAAACCATAGTAATTTAATAAATATTTTTCATTTATACAGGTAATCCTTCTTGCTGACAAACGATTGTTTTGCTGGAGTCATCTATTTGCTCTCCACCAACCTTATTTTTACTTCCTCACTTCCCTGGCTCCGAGCTCTTTCAATAAAGACCAAGTTTTTTTGTTCTTTCGGGAAAAAAAAACATAACATAACCATTGCAACTGAAAAAAAGCATGAATCTAAGTCTATGTATGAAACACTCACAGTTCTGTAGTTTGCAGCTTCAACAACAGCAAACTCAACGTTTCTGTAGGTTCCGTCTCTAAATATTTTTAAACTTGACAAGTCAAAATTTGCTAGGCCATCCTCAGTTCCTCTAGGAACTATGTTAGCAATAAAAAGACTAACTAATTAGGTAAATTTACAGTACACATATGACATTATAAGGGGAGGAAATCTTCAACCATTGCTGAACGGTTTTTCTAATCAAAATTTGTACGCAAAATTTACTGAGAAAATGGTAATTACAATTCAAAAAGTTGATGCAGTTTTTTAAAGATTAAAAATGTTAAATTTTTAGTATAAAAACGTAAATACAATCACTAGAATATTGCAAGACAGGTTTTATCTTGAATTCTTCAGTGAAGGACACTCCCGGATACTTAGAGAAGAAAGGGAAGAGGGCAAGCCCTCCTTTTGCAAGGTTTCCTGATGAGGGCAGGTCTCAATTGCCAAGCTTTCAAGGGAAGTAAGGTAGCGAAGCCTTTCCACATACCAAAGATTCTAGAGACTATGCAGATGGTGGCAACCCTTCTTCTCCCAGATGCAATCCAATTTTTAAAACATTGGTTACAACATACAAATGTAGCTTCTTAACTTTCAGGCCCCAGTCAAAGTACGAACGAAAATGAATACGACTCACTGTTAATAGAAGCTGCAAGTCCAACCTTAGTACCATTTTTTTAGTAATTATGATGAATAATGTTATATAAATTATTGCTTTCTTCTTAAAATTATGTATTGGTGGATTATTATTATATTAGATAATAATAATTATATTATTAAAAGGTCAATAAAATAAAATATATAACATGAATAGATATGTTTTATACAACAATTTATATTTACAAGATTAAATAGTTATGGAAATTTATTATTTAAATATTTAATAAATGATTTTTATTTTCAATAGCACTACAAGATTTTTAAAATTTTTAAATTAAGATATAATTTAGGAAGCGTCCAAAATTCTCATATGTTAATTGTTGAAAAAAATCTAAATTTTAGTCAATTTTATAATACTAATCTAAACTTTTAAAAGTGAGAAGCTCTAGCTTTTAATTTTTAATAAAAATATTTCTAACAGTAAATTCTCTGCTAGTATGAATAAAGTGACGGGCCATGTTAGATTAATATTTTTGTCACATAATTATTACATATTGTAATTATCTCACGTATGAATTAAAAATTAAACATACCAAACACTGAAAGAACAATTATTTTAAGACATTTTTAATTTATTAATTAATAAAATTAATATGTGACATGAATACAAAATGTGAAGTATATTAATAAAAAACTTTACGATGTTTTATTTTACTAAAAGAATTGAAAGTTAGAAAATTTTCGCATCATTTTTTAAAGTTTAAATTAATTTAATATTTTTATAATAAAATCAATTCTCACTAACCGAGATAGATTTTGCAAAATATTTGAATGCATTTATGTTGATTGCACTACATAAAATATGGACAGGTATAAGATTGGAAAGTTGTGACAAATCTGAAAATACAAGGTTAGGTATTGAATGAAAATTTGAACATGGACTTTAATCATGTGATGAGAAACAAATTATTTAACCTAAAAGGGGTTTGTGGTATATCATATTTTCTTTGATGACAGTAAATTAATTAGGTCTAAAAAAATTTATATAATGAAATTGAAATAGTCTAATAACTGATGAAATTAGAAATATATTAGTTAAAATGAAGTCGTTTTGATTGAGTATTGTTAATAAATAATCATTTCATCTAGTAGAAGTTAACGAAGTGTTTGCATAATACATGTTTATTCCTTCTATCCCTAAATGAGGAAACACGGTAGTTTCGTTTCATTTAGTTTAACAAACAACACAAGTGACATTCAAAGGGAACATAAAAGTAGTTTTTGTATCGAAAAGAAATGGTTTTTGAAGCAGAAGTCCCCACAGCTCACATGAATTCCTCTGATAGCATTCGTATTACCAATCTCTATGTCGTTTTTACTACATCTTGCTTTTGTCCCTGCATGCACATATCATTTTGACCCTTCGTTCTTTCCTGTATTCAATCAAAGAAAGCAGGACACAAAGATTAGAGCAAAATCATTTGGTCTAACATGGGATGAAATTTTGGTTTAATTTGAATTCAAAATCAACAAAATAGTTGAATTGAACAAATTTTAAATTTTAACGAAACTAATTAATTCAATTCAAAATAATTTTAATTTAGTTCAAAATATCGTCAAATTTAGTAGCGGACTTTGTTCATTGCAAATCCGGTCCAATGCAATGGTTAGTAATCAACATTTTTTTTATTAAAGTAACACATGTAAATAGTTGTAATTTGTAAAGGAATTAAAATGTAAACAAAGGATATACAAAAAAAATAGATAAATAAGTACATAATATAATATGACTTACATGAACCCTTGACTTTTCTACTTTTACAAACCTCACCAAAAAAAAAATCTCATTTGAGTTGTAATGATACTTGGACTGACTTTGGTACTCATTTTCGAATGTAAGCAATTATTACACGCCAGACCTCATATCAAGGTCGGTTGGATCCGTAGGCAAGCCCATGTTGAGGCTCATAACTTAGCAAGAGTCTCACATTTATATGCTAGCCGTTGTAGTTGGGATTTCCCCCTAACTCTCTGATTATTGCTATTGATATTGCCTTTGTTTCAAAATAAAAAATAAAACAAAAAAAAGACGTATAATGTAGCTATTTCCTCCTTTTTTCTCCAATGCTAGTCCAGATGGGTAAGACGGTCATTGGGTTGATTCTGATAACAGAATTAAGAAGGAAGGAGATAACAGAAAGCAGGGGTTAATTAATACCAACAACGTACTGAATGAACTTGGACGTGTATATTACATAATTACGAAAATGTAAAACTGGTAAATATCATGTAATAAAACAAACTCCACAAGATATAAAGGCCCTTACAAATATACGTATGTGGTACTAGGACGGACGGGGAACACACATGATGACTTGGGATAGGCTACGATTCCCCAACAATTAACAAACTTAACTTCAATGGTTTTCAGGAGACGAAGCCCTGGGAATAAGATGATCAGTTGCATCCATCAACAAGTGTGGAGTGAGGAGATCGTCCCATCCTTTGAACTGGGGCTGTAGTTTCTACGCCATCTGAAGACCATCCAACCATCCGATGTGTGTCACAGCTGTCTGAACCCCTATCTCCATTTCCAGTTCCTCATCGATGTCTTCTTTGTAAGCTAGGACAACATACATGTAAACCCAGCCCAAGTGTCAGTTAAGTAGCCTGCATGGAAAGAAGATCAAGAATTACGTAATTTTTTTTTAAGAAAGTAAATTTGGAACTTATTACTACTTTGATCCTAAAATGGAAAAAGCTAAGAGATAAAATTCAGATAAGTTCTCGTTTATGGAGTTAAGTTGGATAGACAAGTATCAAATAATTCTTAAAATTTTGCACACTTTTTTAAGTTGAATTCATAACACAACCCCATATGATATTTCATCAAACATTTCAACACGAAGAATATCATAATTTCTCAACAAAAAAAACATGAAGAATATCAACATACTTTGGATGCAAATTATATCAATACGTACCTTTATAAGGCTTCATCAATATATATTCCATACTAATGTGTGGAATGTGTGAAATTTTGGCCCAATACTTCCCCTTCCTATACCTTTTCGTTAGTAAAGGACTGTCCGAGATTCTTAGATAAGAAATGGAGGATGGCAAGCCCTCCTCTAGTAAGGTTTTCAGATGAGGGCAGTTCGAAATGCTTAACTTTTCGAGTGAAGTAAGGCGGCGAAGCCCTTTTACAGACCTCAGATTTTGGAGACAAGACAGTGAAAGATTGATTAGATTGGGTGGCAGCCCTTCTTCTGGTAAGGATGCAATCTCAGGGCAACGGAAAATATGCAATTCTCTAAGAGATGATGGCAAGCCCTCCCCTAGTAAGGTTTTCAGATGAGGGCATTCCTGAATTGTCAAGTTTTCGAGGGAAGTGAGGTGGCGAAGCCCTTCCACAGACCTCATATTCAAGAGACAAAGCAGCTTAAGAGTGATTAGATTGGGTGGCAGCTCTTCTTCTAGTAGGGATGCAATCTTAGGGCAATTGAAAATACTCAATTCTCTAAGACGGGTGAGATCATGAAATCTTCTATTGAACCAAAAATTCTGTAAATACTTGATTTCAAGATAGGTAAGCGTAGAGGGCAAACCCTCATCTGGCACCAACTGGAGCCTAGGGCAAGAGTTGATTATCAACTTTTCAAGAGAATCAAAATGTTGAAGCCCTTCAGAGTTTAGAGATTTTAAATATGGCAGATTGCAAATCTCTAGTGAAGTAAGAACGGAGGGCAAGAGGGCCACCTCTGGGAAGCATTCCATTTCTTCTTCTTTATAATCCTTAATCCTGAAGGAAATAAGAGAGGTGAGTTTCTGCAAATCCCAATGCATACGCCCAGCAATGAGTTTGTTGCAGTTGGAGATAGTAAGTGATTGTAGTTTCAAAGGCAAGCCAACTCCTGAAAATATCTCGATTTCTGGGCATCTAATTATTTCCAACATCAAAAGGGCAGGGAGAAGAGAATGCATACGCTCTGGTAGGCACTTCAGTTTTGGACAATCCTTAATAATAAGCTCTGTCAGAAATTCCAAAGAGACAATTTTCTGATTGGGTGAACAAAAGGATTCAAAATGTGGACAGTCTTCAATTTTCAGACTCTTCAATTCAGGGAACAACTCTAATGAAAAGCACTTGAGCGGTTCATGTTTGGCAATTGCAATTTCTTCAAAAGATGAGCCAAGTTGCCCAATCTTTTCCAGTAAAGATTCTTGGATGCCAACAACAGCGAGACCCTTGGAACTTCTCATGTAGGGGGAATCATAACCGCTCCTTAATTCTAGTGAAGAAAGGTTGGGAGCATTTGGAACACAATTTTGAAGCCGCGGAGAATTCTTAATCACAAGCTTTGTCAAGGAGGGAAGATGAATAGGTAGAGCGCCTTCTAAGTTCGGACAATCTATTACACTTAGCTCTTTGAGATTAGACATCTGCCCAATTCGTAACAGGGAGGAACAGTATTTACATTTCCTAAGCTTCAAAGAGACTAAATTGGTGAATGAAGACTCTCCTAACCAATTTGGAAAGCTAGTACCTCTATAACCATCGATTGAAATGACTTCTATTTCTGTGTGAGGCTCCAAACCATCAAGTACAGCCTCTGCGGGTGGTGGAACATCAGTATAACCGTCCCAGTATAATTCCAACTCCTTAAGGTTCTTCTTACACTTGATATTGGCTTCAAAAGCGTCTTTGGCGTAAACCACATTTCCAAGATTATAAATTCTAAGCGTTCCTCCAAGATGTTGAAGGCTCCCCAATTCTTTAACTCCACAACCCTCTCGCTTTCCCACAAAGAAATCAGTTAAGGTTTGCAGCTTTATCAGTTTGCCCATATTTGGAGGCATCTCTTGCAACCTTGTTCCTTCAATATCAAGATAGCGCATATTAATCAACCTTCCCATCTTAGTCGGCAACTTAGCAAGCTCAAGGCAATAACGTAAACCCAAAGTTTGTAAATTGTAGAAAGTACACAAACATTCAGGTAAACTTGTGATGAGTGTTCCAGAGAGATCCAAATATCGCAAATGTTGCTCCAGATGGCTGATTGAATTGGGCAACTTAACAACATTCCAACATGGGGACAAAGATAGCACTCTTAATCGTTGTTGATTTAGAAATAAATCAGGAATCATCTCTTGCACCTTTTGTGGTCTATCAAACAATGGTAGGAACGTGCGCAAGAGGCGAGATTTGACGATGCTCGAAAATTGCCAAGATGATGATTCTTCTTGCACTGCCACATATGAAAAATAACGAAGCTTGTCTAATGTTCTGCAAAAATCATGATTCTCAAACCTGAAGCAAAAATCTCCAGCCACAACTCTAGCCAAGTCATTGATCAAGTCATGCATGACAAACGAATTATTAACACGTTGGAAAAAAGACCTTGATACGAGCTGCTTAAAGTACTCTTCACCTATTTCTTCCATTGTGTTGTTTCCTTTTTCAATCAAAAAACCTTCTGCCATCCACAAAAGGATTAATCGCTCCTTTTTAAATTTGAAATCCTGGGGAAATATTGAACAATAGGCAAAGCACTGCTTTAGATGCGATGGAAGATAACGGTAACTCAATCTCAGAACTGGAAGTATGCCATCTTTAGAAACTTCCCACAGATCATTTCTTAAAACGTTCTCCCAATCCTTTACATTTCTCTTAGAGCGCAAGATACCTGCCATTACTTTCACAGCTAAAGGAAGGCCGTCACATCTTTTCACAATCTCTTTACCAATTTCTTCTAAACGTGGATAA
>JANZLH020404798.1:0-10210 GCA_026770325.2 Erythroxylum fimbriatum
ATTCATTTCAGTGTTCTTGCACTTCAAAGTGGAGCTACTTGTCTTGCCAGGTGAGTGAGCTACTCTCTTTTTCTTTTCTGTATCTGAAATTGTATTTCTTTATTAATCTTTTAGGTCTTGAATTGGAGATTTGTGTTGGTTCTGGTTTTCATTGTAACATGGCTGGGGAATGAGGGATTTTTTGTGCTTTATGGGCAGCAGAGCAATGTGGCTATGAAATTTTACATCAATTAATGATCATTTTGACATCCTATAGTGAAATTTGATGCTTAATTTTGCCATTTTTTATTCTTCATTTCTTTTGTCTATCATGTCATAACATTATGGACTAGGAATATAATTTTAATGACTACCAAGTTGGGGTAGAAATAAGACTATTGATATGGTTTATTCATGTTAACAGGTCTCTCGGCTTTGTCAGTAGTAGGATGAGATACCAGCTTGTTCTGTTTATGGAACATCGGAGAATTTGTGGGCTTGTCTAATATGTGGCTTTGTAGGATGTGGAAGGTCAAAGTTTCTGATTTAGAACCACCATAAAATTGAGCTTAGGATCGGTAGTTACGCTTGGGGTGGAATACCCAATTACTAATGTCCATTTTGTTTAACTTAGATATAAAGAAAGGCATGCCATAAGGCACTGGCAAGACATTCAGCATCATGTATTTAATTAACTCAGATTTTTGGTTTTCAATGATTGTTGAACTTATAATGTATTTAATTATATGAATGTATGTTGAACCTATTATGTAATTAATTCTATGAATGCTTAGATGATGTATTTCAATGTATGTTGATCCTATTGTTACTAATTTTGTTTTGAATATCATTAATATTAATATTATTAAATGTATTATAAAATTAGTATTTATTATTATTCTTATGATTATTGTTAATTGTATTATTATCTTTATCATTAAATGTATTATTCTTAAATGTATTATTATTAAATGTATTATTATTATTAAATGTATTATTATTGTATGTATTATTATGATTATTATTAAATGTATTATTCTCATTATTATTAAATGTATTATAAAATTTGTATTATTATTATTATGATTATTATTAACAATAATTTTGTATTAGTTATTGTTATTATTCACTGTATTATCAAATTTGTATAGGTTATTGTCTTTATTATTGTAATTATGCTAATAAAAGTTATTATTATGTCTAATTAATAATAATATTACTATTAATTCATTTTTATTTATTATTAATCAAATTTATTATTATTATACAATTTTGCACTTATTTTTGTTAGGTTATTATTTTTTGTTATTAAAATAATAATAACAAATATTATTATTGTTATTCGTGATTAATTTGAAATTGTTATTATTATTATTAGTTAATTTTTTAACTAATACTAGTACTTCATAAAAAAGTACCAATGAAATACATATTACTAATCGTATTAAGGACCAGGGTCATTGTCGTCATTTGCACTATTTTTTCGTTCTGTTCCCTGCAACCAAACACATTCTGCCCTCGGAACGGAGACAGTTTTCTCTGTTCTATCTACCATAACCAAACACCTCACTGTCCTCAGTTTTTGTTCCGTTTCGTCTCCAAATTTATGTTCCGTTCTGTCTCCAGCTATCGGAGACAGCAACCAAACGCAGCGTAATGGATTGCTCTATAATTCCTTTTTACACCCTCGAGTATTGGTATAGACCAATGTTAATAACTTATATATATTAAATGGATATGGTGATTGTGGCTTTTTTTGGGTGGTAATTGGATTGGTTCTTTAAACACCATAGTATACTCAATTAGAACCTCATTGCTTTTTCCAGAAGTGCTCCACTGGTTTTCTCTAATATCCAACTATTTCAATTAGCATTCTATAGGATAAGTTAACTGCATCATATAGAGTTGCCCTCTATTGGAATGCTTAAGGACCATGTGGAATTATCTAAAAGAAATTACCTTAGACCATCTACTTAGGTTACCATTTAGGGTGGCTAATATTCCTTCCCATCTAAACATCATTGTTCTCTTTTTAAAATTACACATAACATCGTCTAACCTTATCAACCATTACACCCCTAGTATAATGTCACATCCTCCAAATCCAACACTAAAGTGTACAATCCTGCACGCTTCATGTAAAGTTCATGCAACATTGATTATATGTCAACTTCAATCTTCCTAACTACAATATGGAGCAGGGTTGATGTCTTTAACATTGTATTTTTCTCTTTTTAATCACTGAAGCACCCACAAAATTGTAGGTGTTGTCATTGTTTATCAATATATAGATCATCCTTTTCTAATATACTCTTAAACCTCTCATCTACTTGAATTCCCATTTTCCTTCCATTCCCACCATTGCTTATAGGGATACATTTGGGAAGGTAGGTTCTGCACTTTCTTTATTAACTCGGTCTTCATCCATCCCTTGGGTTACATCTGAGAAATTATCATCCCCTTCCACTAAATATAGTTGAAATTGCCTTGTCCTGCATTTGTGGCCTAGGACATATTTCTCATCACAACAGAGTCCCTTGGGAATCTGGTCATTGAGTTCTTCACTACTAATATGCTTTGGTGCCTTATTTGTTCTTAATTATGTGGGTTGCATTTGAGTAATTAGAGTAGGAAATAATCCATCATGTAGAAAGAAATAGTAAAGAGAAAATAACTAAATGAATTCTCTATTTCTTGTATGTAAAATTCAATGTACGTAGAGGTATTTATATACAATTAGGCTAACTAAATATCCCTAATTTTATGGTACACAATCATATCAATTAGCTATAAACAAGGATCAATCAACTATAATTAAAGACAAGATAGAGTATATCTTATAATGATAAGATGATAATATCATTGTTAACGCCCACCCTTAAACTCAAGGTGTCACAGAAGAAGAGAGCTTGAGTTTGAAAACTAGATTTGCAAAGCGCCAAGGTAGATGATACTTTGTAAAGATGTTAATAATATGAGATTGTGAGTTGTATGGTCCCTTGGAGAACATGATGTCAAATAAGATGGCAATTAATGTCGATGTGTTTTATCTGTTCATGAAAGACATCATTATGAACAATTTGTATAGCACTATGGTTATAATAATATAGAGGAAGTGCAGAAGAGA
This sequence comes from Erythroxylum fimbriatum, assembly GCA_026770325.2. Taxonomy (NCBI): domain Eukaryota; kingdom Viridiplantae; phylum Streptophyta; class Magnoliopsida; order Malpighiales; family Erythroxylaceae; genus Erythroxylum; species Erythroxylum fimbriatum. The sequence goes on from JANZLH020404798.1 coordinate 3,107, forward strand.
AAGATACACCCATATCTTAAAGCGACCATCATAATTAAAAGAGTTTAGAGGTAGTATCAACATGAGTTATATATTTAACTTTTGCACTAGAGCGAGAAATAATTATTTGTTTATTGTTGTGCCAAGAAATGAGAGATGTGCCTAAAAAGAAACAGTAACTAGTGGTGGATAGACAGTTTGTTGGGTTCCCAAGCTAATCAACATTAGAAGACGCTTATAGCTCTAATGGGAAAAATAGTGAAAAAGAAAACCATAAACATCGAGTACCTCATACATACCTTAATAAATGAAGAACAACATAAAAGTGAGTTGTATGAGGTGCGGGCATGAATTGACTCATAATGTGTAATATAAGTAATATCTAGACGAGAGACAATAAAATAGATAAGACTGCTAACTAATTGGTGATAAAAGGGTATCATCAATAATTATACTCCCATCAGTAGCAAAAAGGCTATCATTAGAGTCAAGTGGAGTGGTAGATGTCTTAGTATCAGTTATACCAACTCAAGAGATGAGATAAATAAAATACTTTGCTTGTGTTAGATGGTATCTAAATTCATCCAACAATACCTCAAGACCTAAAAATTAGCTTAGATTACCTAAGTATTTCATCTCAAATTGTTGATGGAGAAAGAATTTAAGAGCATATATACCTTATATGTCATCTTCAGTTATCATATCAACCACATAAAAAAGGAGAAGAGTGTACGCTTGATCTAGTTTTTGAAGAACAAGGCATGATCATAAGACTTAGATTTGAAGCCAAGTTTTCCAATAGTGGAGTTAAATTTTGTAAACCAGGCTCAAGGAGCTTGTTTTAATTCATATAAGGCTTTAAAGAGATAATAAACCTTATTGGGAGGATGATCGTACCCTATAGGAGGTTGTATGTACACTTCTTCTATAAGACCTCCATTAAGGAAGACATCTTGAAATCTATTTGGAATAGCTACCATCTTTTAGTAACAGCAATAATAATAAGATTGCATAATAAGGTTAATTGGGCTACTGGAGCAAAAGTCTATTTATAATCAATGCTATATTTTAGTAACAAAGTGAGCTTTATATCTTACCATTGATCCATTTGTGCAGTTAATTGCCTATATTTCTTCTTCTATTGCTTGCAACCATAAAGGATTAGAGTTGGCCTCGCAATATGTGAAAGGTTTATATAGAGAGATAATAGTGGAATAAACATGAAAATCACGAAGACGAACAGAGGGTTAGGTTACATGGTCAGTCTAATGAAGCATTGGTGGTGGAGGGAGATGTTCTAATAAGGGATGGTCATATGGTGAATTTGGTGGATCCATAACTGGAGAAGATGTAGTGGGATCAGGTGTAGGTAGAGTTAAACTACAAGGGCTATTAAAAGAACCTGTAGAAGAAATGTCAACAAAAAGGCATATAGTAGGATCAGGGAAGAATTGATATGGGGGTTCATTGAGTCGAATTTTTGAGAGAGTTGAAAACATCTTATGTTCCCAAAAGGTTACATGAGGAGAGATACGGAATCCTTGTGATAAGGAATCCTAACATCCGTACCTTTTATGTTCTATACCATATCCTAGAAAACAACATACTCGTGCTGTTGGTTCTAGTTTGTACTGATGAAATTGTAAGAGAACAAAATAAGCATAACCAAAAACTTTGAGAGCTTGGTAATTAGGCTTATGATTAAATAGACATTCATATTGTTTGTGGTAGGATAAAGGATACAATTTATATTGTATACAACAATAAGAATTGCTTCTCCCCAAAAGGTTTTTTGGGAAAAGAAGAAGATATAAGGAGGGCTCGAACAATATCAACGATGTGTCTTTGTTTTCATTTTTCTCGACCACTTGTTAAGAGGTACTTGGATAAGATCTTTGGATAATAGTACCAGGCAAGAAATTGAGTGAATTTTGTCTCTCTCTATTCCATGGCATTATTAGTGTGAAATATTTTAATTTTACTGGAAAATTGAGTCTATATCATATTAGCAAAGCGAGAGTAAATAGAGAATAATTCTTACCTATGATGCATAAGATAGATTCAAGTATAACGAGAAAAATCATTAACAAAGATTATATATTATCGTAAATCACCCATAGTATCATAATGAGAAGGACCTTAAATATTGTAATGAATCATATTAAAATGTGCTAAAGAAATAGAGTCATTAAGAGAAAGATAAAGTATGATTTTTATAAAGTTAACATGAAACACAATCATAGTTTTCAGCCTTAACAGGGCATAAAGAACCACTAAAAATTAAAGATCATAATCTAGTAGAAGAAATATGACCAAGATGAGAATGCCAAAGATGAGATGTGACAACTCTAGTAATAATTTTAAATGGAAGATGTAAGGAAGTAAGCTCAAATAGTTGCCCAACTTATGCCCTGTCCCAAAGATCTCACCTGTGTGTGGATTCTGCATAGTAGAATCATGACTAAAAAAAGATACATAAACTCCAAGTTCATTTAATTGACTAATAGAAATGAGATTTAAAGACAATACAGGAACAAAAAATGTATTAGGCAAGATTATTTTAGGTGTTTGAACAATGCCTATACTTTGAACATGCATAGTAGAATTATCAGCAATATAAACAGTGTATAAGACTAATGGTGTTTATGGAGATGAAAAAATAGAAGAATCAAAAGTCATATGATTATAAAAGGCATAATCAAATTACCATAAGATTGTAGTACTTGTTGTGATAGATAAGGTAGATAAAGAGACAATATTAGAATCAAGTTAAAGTTGTTAAAGAAGAGCATAAAGATCTTTTAATGAGAATTTGGGAGAACTACTCTTTATAGGATCCTCTGTGGTAATAACAGTAGTAGTAGAAGGAGGCTAATGGGGCTTAGAAGAATTACTTTGTTCAAAATTCTATCCAAGTTATTTTCTTCAATCAGAAATGTGATCACCAAATTTTTTGCAGTAGCTATAGGATCCCTTATAAGGTTGCTTGACTAAATTTTGAGAACTCTGAGAAGATGAGGTCTAAGTAGATAAAACAACATTAGTAGGTGGACTAGATTTTTCAATACAAAGTGCATTGATCTTACTCTCTTCTATAATTAATTCTTTGATCATATGGTCAAGTGTTAGCAAAGAACCATGATAAAGATGAGAGCTACGAATTGATTCAATTCCTCTTGAAGATTCATCAACAAATGCCAAATATGCTGACATATACGAAGATTTGCATAAATAGAAATAGCATCAAGATTGGGTCAAGCAGGATCACCAAGTGTTATTTGATCCCAAAGTTCTTGCAATTTAGACACGTAACAATATATTATCTATCCAGGTTGTTGTTGCATTCAATGAAGTCTTTTATACAACTGAAATTAGTTGACATTATTAGATATAAAGTAACAATTTTTCAAAAAGTTTTATACCTCCTAAACAGTTTCTTTATCTTTCTTTTTTTTTCGGTATGGGTATTTCTCCATAAACAATATGCCAAATGAGTCTCCCTTAAAAAAATCACACACTTTTCTTCAACCCACAAATCATAGTTTGAACCATCAAAGGTAATATTGATAGGAATATATTGGGCAAATTTAAAGGCATCCATAATGAAAAATGGTATAAACTTATTTGTAAAGTTGAAATTTGATTATTCCAACCTCAAATATGGATTTAAAACATAAAAAAATCTTTAAAATGATCCTGTTAGTAAAGAAACTGAAGGAGACATAATTGAACCGGGTGATCAAAATGTTGTTCAACTCTTTTGAATTGCACTAATTAAACTGATAGTCTAAATCGAATCAAAGAAGAATAGAATATGAAATGTAGACAAATTACAGTCAACATATGACGATCAACTAGGATGTTGACATGGCATATAATATTGACACGTCATTGACGTGGGGTGATGATGTGTCTTCTAACCTGGCGATGAGTAGGAAAATGATGCGGCACTAACTTTGCGTCTTATTGATGATGTGGATGATGTGGTCTTAATATGGTTCCCACTTGGGTGTTAATGTGCAGAAGATGAATCTGCGATGGTTTTTATCATTCTAGCTAAAATTTTGTTGGGTTAAAAAATGATGTCATTTGGACCTTCTTTTACCTCTAGATACTTCAGCTAGGTTTTTGGGACCTTAACAACTTCAAGTGGCACGTATAGGCAGTTGGATTCATTCTTGACACTGATGCAATTTGCTCGAGAAGAGGAACAATTTGGTATGTGACATGTTATTTTTTTAGGCATAATGAACATAAAATGCCAAAACTGAAGACTGGTAGAAAAGATCCCACAATTTTGGACTCATTTTTAAATACCATGTAGGAAGAAATAGTAGAGAGAAAATGACAAAAGGAATTCTTTGTTTCATGTGTGTATAATTCAATATACATGGGGTATTTATATACAATTAGGCTAACTAAATATTCTTAATTTTATACTATACAATCATATCAATTGAGTAGAAATAAGGATCAATTAGTTATAATCAAAGATAAGTCGTTTAAAAAAAAATCAAAGATAAGTAGGAGTATATCTTATAATGATAAGATGATAATATTTTGTTAACATATCCATCAAGGTGTTTCTTTGAATATTTCCATTTTTATAAGGCCCAGGAGTCAAGCTAATACTACCCCCTCCACTAGATGCCCCTGTGCCACCACTTTTGAATAAGGATGTGTCTCTCTTCGCCATTACTATCCCCTCTTTGTCTTTATGCCAACATATGAGCATGTTGCAATAAAGTCATATCTAATAATTTCACCATAAGTTCCAACTCAGGTTTAAGTCCCTTGAGAAAGAAAATAATTAAGTAATATTTAGGAAGTGACAGTGTATTAGAGTGCTGAACAAACTGGGCAAAATTCTTAGACAGATCTCTCTTGCTTGAGTTCCTAAAAATTCTGTACTAGATCATCGAAAATCGCTACATTTTGTTTAAGCACAATAGCAGACTCCTCCCAATCTACCTCATCTAATTTGGTTCTATTCTTCAAATAAAGTTGATACTATTCTAATTTAAGCCCACCTTCATGTTTTTCGAAGTATGGTCCAATATGAAGAATTACTGGCATCGATATAACAACTTGATGTGTTCTCCATCAAACATTAGAAATTCAATTATATTGAGTCTTATGGGCACTGCGTACCCCTCCTTGTCATAGCTATGTTTAACAATGCTACTATTTTGCTCCAGTGTGTCGGTGTGAGCTCTCCTTATTTCCCTTGAGCTTGGTGAACACCTACTTGAGCTTGAACATCTTTTTCGTTTTTGAAAACCCTACACAGAGATTTTAATAGGATTTTTTTGTTCTTGACTTGGGCCTCCATCAAACTTCTAACATGTTCCTTCATGAAAAAAAAAGTCTTAAGGAAGAAGATGGCACACAAGGGAAGAATCACAACAAATTAGAGAGTGAGAATAACAACTTTATGGTATATTGCTCATTCTCATATCCGTTACACAACGTTTCAATACAAGGAAAAACGGAGAGTTTATGTTAAGGTTTAATTTAACTGGTACGACTTAGATATCAACTTAATTAAGCCACCTCGTCGCCCCATGCTACGGCTCTTCTCTAAATTTCTCGCGCTCATCACTTCGTCAATCGTCGTTGTCCTATTTTGTAACAGTCTAACAGATCTCAATCTTGGATTTTGACTGTTGAATCTTGTGTCTAAAGTTGTTGCCTTTGGTGATTAATCTTTCACTCCTGACGTCACAAGGCTACGCAATTGAGCTATACTTCGATCCAACCCTTGAAAACTAGGTCTTGAAGACCTCGAAGGTGCTAGCTCGCCATTAAATCGGCATCCAAGTCATTGAAATCCAGTCCCGACCTCACATAACGCTTTATTCAAGCTCTTATGTTGAGCGTCAGTCAATCATCAAGAACATTGCTTCTAAGCAAGAACCTTCGGTCTTATCTTTTTGTATAGCTCGGAGGCCTCCAAGTGTAACACCCTGTTTGGAAAGCAAGGAATTGAATTCTATTGTGGAATTGAATTCTATTAACTTGTTTGGAACACTTTTTTTAGCAAGAATTCAACTCATGTGTGAGTTGAAATCCATCTGCCTGTGTAAATTGAATTCACGCCACAAACCACGCGAATTGAAATCGACGAGCCGTCTCCAGCAACAGCCGATCCTCCTCCTCTTCTCCCAGCAACGTCCGACGCACCAGCAACGCCTTCTCCCAGCAACGTCCGACGCACCAGCAGACGCACCAGCAACGCCTTCTCCGACGCACCAGCAGACGCACCAGCAACGGCCGACCCTCTTCTCCTCTTCTCCGACGCACCTCCTCTGCCTCCTTTTCGTTTAATAATAATTAATAAATAAAGAAATTAATTTCGTTTAATAATAATAATAATAAATAAATTATAAAAAACAAATAATAATAATAATTAATAAATAAAGAAATTAATTTCGTTTAATAATAATAATAATAAATAAATAAATTATAAAAACAAATAATAATAATAACAACTAATAATAATATAAATATATATATATTATATATAACAAATAACAATACTAATAATAATAATAACAATAATAATAATAATAAGGTTAATAACAATAACAATAATAATAAGAAGAATAAAGGCCACTCCCATTTAATTTCCTCCGGCGAATCTCGAGCAGCCAAATGAAAGGAACAGCAAAGGGGAAAATAGAAGAATGAGGAAGAAGAAAAAGAAGATGGAAAAGATTGAGAGCGGAGAAGAGTAAGAGGGGCAATTAAGACATAAATCAATAAGCTGTTTTGAAACGCTCCTGTAAAGGAGCTGGTGAAAAAATAGCTGGTTGGGTTGAATTAGCCAACCCAACCAACTTCTTACCAAACAAACAAATAGCTTATTGATATGGGTCAAACAGCTAATTTAGGTCAAATAGTCAAAAAATGGCTGAAAAGCTGTTAACCAAACACAGCCATAATGTGGTTGCTATAAAGAAGTTATGTAAATTTAGCAACCAAATTTATTGGCTGCTAATGGAAAATTTAAAATACTTTGAGTGACCACTCAATAGTTGGTTGTTAATAATAATTTTCTATAGCGACCATTAAAGTTGTTGCTAAAATTGTTAAGTTTGGTCGTTATATTATTATCCATGAATT
>JANZLH020404924.1:0-10201 GCA_026770325.2 Erythroxylum fimbriatum
ATCGTTAATTAAACCTAACCACCTAACAACCTAGGATACGATCTCTAGATTTAATTAGGCAGTAGCATTACGAATTATGAAAACCGATTAATCATGGCAATAACCACATACGATGTGTCATTTAACCTAGGTCATGTTATCCCTAATTATTACGAATCTTTTGTCGCTACAAATGAATTTCAACACAACAATTACGGATTATATCGAAACTCTAGCAATGGGTTTAAAATTAACGATTCAATGAACGCATTAAAATCATCAATTTAAAATACCCAATAGGTTCATACATAAATAACCGAACAATAACAAAAGTCCGATTATCCATACATAATACCCAAATCAGTTAAAATCGGATAACACAATCAATTCCTAATGAGAGAACGAAATAAAAAAATAATTAAAATAATACTTAACCCGAGTCGTCGACGTCGATTTTACCTCCGAACCGGCGCCGGGATGTTTAGCCCTTCATAGGTATTTTTCGAAAAAATATTTCATCCATCATCTTCATCCGTACTTAAATACCCCTTTTTATTTCTCACTATTGCAAGCTCCTCATTAAAACCCTTGTGCACTGACCGAAACGCACAAGGTTCTGCGTTTTAAACTCCACACTTACGCCTCAGCTCCTTGTCTTCACTTAGCTCCTGTCACTGTGCTTGGATTGGACAAATAAACTTGGTGCCCACTTAAATGTTCACTGCTCCCAATCTCACAAGCACGCACGCAGCTCTCCACTTCTCCAGCTACACCAAGCCGCACTCCCAGCCTGCTTCACGCTTGCACTCAAGCTGCCAGCCAAGCTCCCCATACGGCTGCGCCCAGCTGCTGATTTTACTCCCTGCGCTGTTTATTCCTTGTTTGCGCCTCCACGTCGCTACCTCCTCTGTAGCTGCTTGTATGTTGCGTGATTTTTATTCCTTTCTGCGCTGTCTATTTTATTTTGTGTCTTGCGTGTTGTCTCCTCATGTTTTCTTGTGTCTATTGTTATCGCTAGCCTACATTATTGCACCGCCAGCTGTCTTCTATTGGACAATTAAATGCTGAGTTTTTGGTCCCATGTCCTATTCCCTTATGTTGCGTGACCTGCTCCTTGGCTATTTAATTTGCTCTACTAGTTGCGTGATATATGTTGCTGCTTGTCTCCAACGCTTGTCCATTTAAATTTCCCATTTAATGTGTCCGAGCTGTTGATTAATTTCTCTGCCCATTTACCTGTGCGTCGCCGTTCTCTAGCGTAGCGTCTTCCACTTGGTTGCCTTCACGCCTCTTCTCCCTTAATTAATTTGTTGCTTCAGCGTTTTGTTCTCCAGGTCACTTCTTCTATTGTCGTTTTGAGCATCCAACTGCTGCTTTTATTTTATTTTTTTTCTTGCTTAATGAAAACAAGTAAAAATTGATCTTCAAAAAATGATCCAAATTTCGTGCTTTTAACTCACTTTAATTTCTTTGCTTCCGAATGGTACCTAAAATAAAATATGAATTAAAGTGAGTATCTTAAGCATTTTTAAGTCAATAATTGCTAAGTGTAAATGATTAAAAATATCAACAATTAAACACATATCAGTAGCCACTGATCAGAGCTTAAAGCTTAACGAGTGAAAAAGAGCCTCAAGCTCAAATAGTGATTAACAGCCTAAGGCTCATTATGTATAATGAGTCCTGTATCCTCATCAGATAAGGGACAGTTATTATTGAGCTCGGTATCCAAAATGTATACGGGGCAGTTCAGACACTCGGTGTCAACAACACAACAATTGGAGCAGTGTCGCATGAGCATTTCATATGCATTTTGTTTGATCTATTGAAATGCAAAATTTGCATATGCTTAAGTAAAAATGTGATACTTATGTAAAGTGCAGCATGTGATTATATGTTATATGAAATGATGTGTTGCATGAATTGAGTGAACCATCGATGATGGTTACCTCATTGAGTTCACAAAACTCACCAAAATTACAGCATTGTCTTTTCAAGAACAAAAGATGACTCTAGCTACTGAAGAGGCTCTACCAGCCGTGTAAATTGTGATTGGCAAGAGAAGTCATGGCTTAAATGTCGGTTAGCTAGGATTTTTGGACAGATTAGTTAGATTTTACATATTTTCCTCATTCATGTAGTTCCATTGTTTTGATGATGTACATATGGAAAATGTTGAAAGACACAATGTAGACAATCGGGTTTTATGAAATGAAATGAGGAAAAAGTTGGTTTTAAAATATTATGATTTTCTTATTATGCTTTATAAGTGAATTATGATACCATCCCATATGAAGTGAATGGAGTGATCGATCGTAGCTTGACCTTATCGTAAAATATGTACCGGAATGATCTCCGAGCATCTCGGGGCATATGTTGTGGTAAGGGGGCGCTACATTTGGTGATGCTGCACAGGATGCATATCAGTACAGCTACAGTAAATGAGGAGATGTAGTTGAATGTGATGAATCAAATGGGTTGAGAATTGAGAGTATTATAAGATCAATTTGGTATTTGAATTGTTAAGAAGTGATATGGCATTATAAGAGGTGAAATTGGGAAGATTTTGAGTGAAAGTGATGTTAGAATGGTTGTAGGAACCACTAGAGAGGTTTTGGAGGGGCTTAGGTATCACCTATGTCTGTTAGACGGACTTTAGGTCCGTTAAACGAAACTTCTCAAGTCTGTAAGGACCCCTAGCCTCACCCATGTTCGTTAAACAGACATTAAGTCCATTAAATGGACCTTCTCAGGTCTGGAAAGGCCCTCAACTTCGTGTTTATCCGTTAGGTAGAGGTGTATGTCCGTTTAACGGACATACACTATATACTTTTGGAAATTCGCATTTTTGACCCTCCAAATGCTAGAATCACTCTTCGAGATCTTCACAAAAGTTGTAGATCTCAAAATTCTCTTTGAAACTGCCCTAGAATTACCTTAATCTGACATCTCTAATGAAAGTTATACCAATTTTCACAAGACAGGTACAATATGATTGAGGACATAATCATGTTTGATTCTTTTGGCCATAAATTCATCATCCGACCTCCAAATGAAGTGATTCTTGAACCAATAGATTCCTAACACATTTTTCTATCTCTATATAAAAATTGGTAGCCTTTGGTGTTGAGTCAAAATAGATTGATGGAAAGAAAGTGAGGGAATTGATGGATGAGCATGAATTGGTTATGAACATAGGATTTTTTGGGATGTTATGATAATAAAGATGAACTGATGATGGCTAATGAGTGTTCATTGAAATAAATCTGCAACATAATACGCTCACGGTTTATGACTCTGGATGTTGGGCTCCAGAATCGGGGTCCAATAGATTGATTGTAATTTAATATATAATTATTTAGATGCATTTTAATCTTATACATATTTACATATATATGATTAAGTTTATGAGATAAACTTACATTGCAAAAAAAAATATGAATAGACCATAATTATGAGAATATTATTGCATTTATGTATTATCACTAACTTGTTTATAGTCATTATTCTATTAAGATTGGAATTAATATATTATATAAGAGTACCACACATTATGTTTCTTCTTTATGAAAGAAGTAGTCGATCTTAAAAACTAAAGTGTAGAGACAAATAAATGTGTGAATTCTTGTTAAAGAACAAATTTACTAAATTGACCCTATATGAGAATTCCATTTAGAACATTACTTAAATATGTCTTTGAAATTTTTATTATGATGATTGTATAAGTGATCTTTTGACTTCATATCTCCAAAGTATCTCATATAAGGATTGTTATATTTTGATACTACTTATGACTTATTCTAGTTAATAGTAGATGTTGGACCCTGAACGCTTCTCATTTTTTTCTTTGGTGTTTTGGTGGATTAGAGATTATGAAATGGGAAGAATTACGGTGAAAGTTAGAAGTAAAATGAAAGAAAAATGAAGTTGAATACGTGTAGTAAGTTGATGAAGGATATGTATATATTTAAGTGTTATATTATTAGGGTTCATGATTAATCATGGACTATAATTTCTTTATGGATGATATTGATTTGAAATGAAGTTGAGAACCGGGTGCAGTACAGTGGTGGATGAATGCAAAGTTAGTGTTCTAACTTTAAGGGAAATTATAGATTGATTTGGATAGATTTAGACAAAGTTATCTTCTAGAAAGTTGTAGATCTTTCTTTTATCTTTCAAACGGTATATAGTATAAGAATTTTGATCATTAGAGTTGAAAGTTATGGTCTTTATAAGTGGAGATGTTCAAGAGTATAGAATGTATCGTCTGTGATGATGTCATATCGTCTGTAATGACGTCATATCGTCTATGTTTGACTTCTGCTTCTTATATGTTTGACCTTATGTATACTATTGCTTGGTCCATTTTGGACCCCTCATATGATAGAATTTGTCTTTGAGGTCTCATCAAAGTTGTAGATCTTGAAATCCTCTTTCAAACCATCTAAAGAACACTTTAATCCGATATCTGTAGGGAAAGTTTTGGCAATTTTCCTAATCCTGTATCATCTTATGACATCACACCATATGTGATGATGTCATATTATCATAAGAGTTGCATCGTCTAAAGTTGATTTTGCTTCGTCTTAAGTTGACTCTGCTTCGTCTTAAGAGTTGCATCGCCTTAAGTTCACTCTGCTTCGTCTGCTTTCTGATTCGTCTGTCTTGTACTTCATCTGCCTCTTTGCTTCGTCTGCTTCTTGCTATCGTCTACCTTTTGCTTTGTCTACTTTCTGATTCGTCTGCCTTATGCTTCGTCTGCCTCTTTGCTTCATCTGTTTCTTGCTTAATTTGCTTTCTGCTTTGTCTACCTTATGCTTCGTCTACCTCTTTGCTTCGTCTGCTTCTTGCTTTATCTATTTTTTGCTTTGTCAGCTTTATGATTTGTCTGCCTTATGCTTCATCTGCCTCTTTGCTCCGTCTGCTTCTTGCTATCGTCTGCTTTTTGCTTATGTGACTAAAACTTCTTATTCTGTACATTATTCGTCTAATGCTATCGTCTGGTCCAACCCTTCAAAAGATAGAAATTGCCTTCGAGGTCTTCACAAAAGTTGTAGATCTCAAAGTCCTCTTTGGAACCGTCCTAAGATGATCTTAATCCAACATCTATAAAGAGAGTTATGCCATTTGTTCCGAGATAGGTTCTATAAGAATGAGGACGAAAATCATGTTTGATTCTTTCGGCCATAACTTTGACATCCGACCTCCAAATGAGGTAAATCTTGTACTAATAAATTTTGATTACATTTTTCTACCTCTCCATAAAAGTTATAACTTTTGATGTTGTTTTGAAAAAGGATTGATTGAATCAAGGTAAAGGTATCGGTAAGAAGAGTATGAATGGGAGGAATTTAAGTATAGTGTACTATTTCAATATCAGAACAGTCCGAAAATGTTTGGGAAAAAACTTTCAAAGTTCTGAACGAAATAGATTTTACTGTTATTAGAAACTTAAACACTTTCCAGAAGAAAGTGTTAAGGTTATAGGAATGTTCAAGGGTATTTTTGGCAAGACACTTAAACACAAAAGGCATAAGGCATAAATGGAAGGGCATATTGGACAATTCTCAATCATTAAGGGCATACTTAGAAGAAGAAGTGTTGTCTTGCTTATAAATGAAGAAAAACGTGAATGGAGGGATAAAAGAAGAGAATAATGAAAATGAGAAAGAAAAAGAGAGAGTTTGGCATTTTGAGAGAAAAGAAGAGAGCTAAGCTAGGGTTTAATTCTTCTTAGTCTTCAAGAAAGATTTTGGAGCTGATCAAGAAGATAAAAAGGTAGAGGAAGAAAAGACCTTCCCTTTGAGCCAAAGATCCCTTCATTTGGTGAAGAATGAAGGTGAGATCATTTTGAATCTTTTGAGTTTTTGAAAGGATTTTAGTTCTTGGAGTTTAGAAAATGTTTAGGTTTATTAGAAAATATTTGGGTTTAAGTATTCTAGAATCAATTTTAGTGATTTTGCATTGTGGGATTTTCTATTGGATTCCTATTAAATGGGACTTGGTTTGTTTTAGGGAACCAAGAGAATCCTATCCAAGAGCAAGGGGAAAGACAACCTTGACTCAGATTTTGTAAGCAAAATTAGGTAGGTAATATATTTATGGTTATTGTGTAAATGGCCAATGTGCCAAGGTGTGTGTGTATATGCTTGAATTGTTAAATTGTAAATTCTATAATGTGGAGAATGCATCATGATATGTTTATGTTATGCATTAAGAGATGTATGACATTTCGATATAATTGAATTGCGATTATGATCATGTATGCCTTGAAAAAAAAATGTCATGGCATTTTGTATAATCAAAAAGAAGTAAAAACATGAAAGTATGAGCATTTGATAAAATGATTTTTGAGCATGATTACGTGCTTCTGTTTGGGCGAGAGTGAAACCATTATGTTCGTCATGTGCACGTTGATAAGAGCCTTCTCCCGGCTGCCCGCTTGTGGCATATGAGCTCCGAAAAATGGACTCATTCTGTTCATGGGGTAAACTTTGGCTTCTCCATTCTGTTTCCATGGAACCCTCGAGCCAATTGGTTGTGCATTGCATATTCGATTTGTCAAGTATGATGCATATTTGAGCATTAAGTTTTAATGGATGAATCTTCATTATATGTTTTATATGGTGACATTGGATGATGGAATTGCTAGGTTAAATGGGATATACATGCATACTTTGATATATCTATATATATGTGTGTGTGATTGAATTGTATGTGTTAGCCCCGAATTTTTTTTATGTTATTAAGCATGATAAAAGGGAAATGAGGTTCTAATAGATTAAATTAAGATAGCATTAATTAGCATGTGACATTAAATGAGTTAGGTAGCATGTATTAAAAGAGAGTAAGTATGAATTAATGTAATTAAATGTGTTAGTTGGGCTTGAAAAGAATGGTGTGAAAATATGATTAATTACCAATCAAATCTTCAAGTAGGGGAATTATAAACAATTGTGGCTAGTAGGCACCTACCATGCTTAGTAAGGACAAAATGACTGACCATTTTGTCAGTCATTCATATAAGACACTCCTGTCTATAAAGTTTACTATTAAAATTAAGTTATAATGATACACATACTTTATTATATAATTGATAGTCAGTTAATATTAAAGTAATTTGACATAAATTCAATATATTTTAATATTTTTAATATAATAAAACATTTTTAAATAATTTAAAAAAATAAATAAAACTAGAAAAGAGATTGAAGTCTTCTACTCTGAAAATGAATAATGAATTAAACTCATAGCAATTTGGCAATAAATAAAAATCCACAAGAAAACACATCGCGTAGTATAATTCAACTGCTTTAATAGTAATTATTAGTGTTTGTTTTAGTTTTTCTTAGTAATGTTTATGCCATAGAATCTGTTTTATTCATGAAGAATGCAAATGTTATTTAGTCGTTGTATGCACAAATAATCATTAATTTGAAAATCCAAATACAAACTTATGACATAATATATTTTTAAAAATTTTATATTATACAAATTTTACACCCCACTTATTGTTTTTAAATTAATTTCCTTTAACTTAAGAAAACTCCATGTCTACGGATATATTGAATATAAAAGAATGAATCAACGTGAAGCATGCACTAATTGTTCGAAGCAAGAACATAGTCAACCGTCAGAATCAATGTGTATCTGCATTTATTTGGTTAAACAAGCAACATTTAAATTGTAATATATTGGAAATGTACAATGTTACTCTTTGAAAAATGAAATGGGAATGTCAAAATCATTCAAAAATCGCATGAAATTGACAACACATACCTTTTAATAATTAATTATTTACATTGTTAGAAAACAAAAGATGTTATATACTACCATTCTTTTATTTTGTTTTATGTGAATCTAATGGCACGGCATAAGCAACTGTCACCTAAATGTATTAACTAGCTACAGCAACAACTACTGTTGTTGCCAACAAGTGCTGGTAGAAAAATCGTACGTTGAATTTAATATCTGAAACATACGGCAGACTACTCTTGTCGTTTATCACTCACTGCCCACCCTACGAATGGAAAGTTACTGGTCACACGTTTCTTCTTTGTCCTGTGACTTGATGTTAGTTGCACTTGGTCCCTGAACTTTTGGAGTCCTTTTCACATGGATCTACATCTTTGAGAAAGGTGTTAGGTAGGACTGAGCGAAGTGGTGAGATATTACTACTACTAATACTAGTCAGTCAAAAGACAAACACGTGCATTAACAAGCTAACTAAAGAAAGCTTAAAGATACACTCTGCCGATCATTATGCAAGCTCCACCTGCTTCCAACCTCCACACTGTTAAAAAAGTTCGCACCAGGGAGCGGGAGGAAGAGCCTCCTCCCATCACACCACCAGTGCAGCAACTTCCATTGAGCTTTAGCGCGGTGGTCACCGGCCCCTCTCGACCTGACACCGCACGCATTGAGTTAGCTTGGCCTGAGGATGACCCCATTGAACTGAATGAAGGCGACATTACCGTTGTTCAAGGTGGTCATGGATTAGGCCTCGAACTATCTACCAATTTCAAAGGCCAATTGGACAAGGTCTGGGCACAAGCCGTGGTGAATAAGCTCCTGGGCAGGAAGCTAGGTTTCAATATGCTTCGTGATCGGTTGCACTCTATGTGGCATCCTAAAGGCCCGATGAAAATTGTTGATTTAGAAAATGATTTTTACCTAATCAATTTCAGGGAGGAGGTGGACTACCTTCATACCTTAACCCAGGGCCCCTAGCTCATAGCAGGGCACGTCCTCTTTGTTCAACCATGGACTCCTGACTTCCGGCCATCGTCAGGTAAGATCACCCACGTCGTTGCGTGGGTGAGATTTCTGGACCTCCCAATCTCGCGTTACCATCACTCCATCCTTGCGGTTCTCGGTAATCTCGTGGGCAAAACTGTGAAGATCGATACTACCACCTAGCTTGCTTCCAGAGGGCGTTTTGCTCGCGTCGCCGTCAACGTTGATATCAACTCCCCTCTTCGTTCGGTTGTGGAACTTGATGGCGAGCTTATCCATGTTGCCTATGAAGGCCTGCCGCAGATCTGCTTCAACTGTGGGTGCGTCGGACATGAGTCTTCGTATTGTCCTTCCCGTCTGTTGGCAGCACCTGAATCGAAGGGCTCTGCCATTCCTCCGCCATCAGCGTCATCCGGTGCCCCCCCTTCCGACTCCACCTCTGACGCGACTCTGCAGGCCCCCTTCGGCCCTTGGATGCAAGTGGCCCGACGAGCTCGCCAGAACCCCCTTCTTCCTCGCAACCGAGAACCGCCGCCTCGGCCCAAGATCCCCCGATTGGCTCGCGTGGCTCACGCTTCTCCGCTCTCTGCCTCCGAACCGTTCGGCCCTCCATCGGCTATATCTCCAACGGTTGAAGAGCCTCCTCGTCGCTTCTCTCAAGGCCAGTCGAGTCCGAACCAACGCAAGGGTAAAGCCCCATCAGGCTCGTCCACTCGTCACGCCCGATCCCAAAGCATGACGCGTCATCAGATGCCGGGGAGTAGCGCTGCCCACCTATCCACGACGTCGATTCCTCAGCGCCAGGCCCAGGCCGTGGGCCAAGCTCATCCCTTTGAGACCGCTGCTCCCCCACGCCTCAGCCCAGTTACACCACAGGCCCCTTCCCTAGCCCAAGACAGCCCTGCTCTCAGCCCAGGCCACGTTGCCCTACACATCCCCTCCCATGCTGACATTGTCATCCCAGATCCCTCATTTTCCTTGGCCATCCCCCCGGTCTTGGGCTGCGGTGATATGGACGAGGACCCCCACGAGACCGATGACCCTTTGGTCCAGGGCTCACCCGTCCCCCCCACCCCTTGCTCCCGACATAGTTCCCAGTATAGTTGCGGACCCACCGATGGCACTCTCCAAGATCCTTGTGCATAGGATTAAACCGCACCTCGATGGGCTCATCGCTTCGACCATTGTAGTTTTGTTCCAGGCCACCTTATCACCAACAACATCATCATCACTCAGGAGGTAATCCACTCTATGAGAAGAAAAACAGGGCGTATGGGGCTCATGGCCGTCAAAGTGGACCTGGAGAAAGCCTATAATCATTTTTCGTGGGCCTTTATTCAGGATACCCTCATCGATCTCGGCCTTCCCGATTCGTTCACCACCCTCTGTTGGAATTATGCCCATGACCCAATCGTTATGTAATAGATTGAACACTTTAGTTTTGTAATTATTAATTTTGATTAATAACATGGCAAATGATTTT
>JANZLH020404950.1:0-10199 GCA_026770325.2 Erythroxylum fimbriatum
AGTTCGTATGCACAGATAAGGGACCTCTAGAGAATATGTATTTAGCGGCCGACAAGATTTAGTTAATAGGTTTTGATAATACCGACGGATTGAGGAATCCGTCGGTACAAAAACTAGAATTATAACTGCCGACGGACAATGAACCGTCGGTGTATGATGCACACTTCCGACGGAATACATTTCCGTCGTTAACATTCCCTGAACGTACCGACGGTTATTCCGTCCGTAAATTAAACCGACGGAATATAACCGTCGGTGAAATCGGCATTTCACCGACGATATTGTTAATTCATGTCCGTCGCAACATAATAACAACAGATACAATTCCGTCGGTGTTCCGTTGACAATATACCGACGGTGTATGGACCGTCGGTATATAATAGCGACAGCCTATATACCGACGGTTTCTACTTTCGTCCCTTACCGTCGGTAAGTCACATTGCCGACGGAAAAGTCCAATTCCCCGACGGAATAATCCGTCGGCAATAGCCAATTTTCTTGTAGTGATATCTTTGTGTAAAGTCAACCTATGAACAATAATAAACATATTAAAAATAGTAAAATATAATCCTTACATTCATTATTAAAAAATAATCTACATCATGATCCTTACATTATACCATAAATGTCACTATATTAATCATGAAATATATCTACATTACATACACTATACCATTGAATAATATAATACATATCAACATATGTTAAAAGTTGTAAGTACACAAAACAAATTAAGCTACACATAACTTGATTACCTGTTGGTGGAGAAACGGAATTTAAGTGGACTGATTTGGATAAGGTGTCAAAATTTCCTATTGCTATCAAAATGGCCCATATATAATGTGGTTTAGTTTGAGATGTTAAGATTATATATTATTGGAAAAATAAAGTTTATCTTCCTTCATCATAAGCCACTAAAAACTTCTTCTTTTCCTTGTTATTAATATTTTACTAATGTGGTCACATTTGATGCCTTATAGAGAAAGAAGAAGAGACTATTGGGAGACTGATCATGATACAAACTCGACAAAACAAATTTTTTTTATAACTTCTCAATCATATCTCAATAGTTGAACAACTTGAAAAACATGAATCATAAAATTAATATAATAATACCTTATTTGAATTTCTACCAAAATCTTTTTATAGAAGGGCTAACAAAGAGATGCTCAAGTGCCCAACCTTTAATGACATCCACAGAATAAAAACAAAGAACTTAACTTCTAAGAGGAAATAAGTAGGAGTACTAGTTCCTTTACATTAGGAAAACAATAGGGTTTATTTTATTAAAATTAAATACTCTAATTATAATTAAAGTCAAACTATAATGATAATTTAATTTAATTTTAATAAAAACAAATATCTTATATTTGATTACTGAAATTTCTCAAACTTCACAGTTAAGTCCAACTTAATTTAAATTATTTTTCCTCTTTTTAGCTACTTTTTATATGTGACTGATTAGGTTTCTAATATATTGGTAATGATTATAAATTATAATTAAAATTAAATTTAGACAAATTAAAACTTCTTTTGATTTATCTTTAACTCTCCAATTAAATAATTTATAATTATAAATTAAGACTGATGTTTAGCAATATGTCATAAGCACCCAAATATTAGGAATTTCAAAGTGGTTTGAGTCAACCTATCTATACATGGTTATGATGTACAATTTTATCCTTTAGTGTTACAATTAGATATAAACTATGGATATAGTGTCTACTTTTATAAATCAAATCATGCTCATTCCTTCTAACTGGTAATTGATTTATAATTGATATTTGACAACACTTTTCAAATGTGAACTCACTCTGGCTAGAGAACTCTTTAAATCATTACTAATTAAGAGTAGTGGAATATTCTCTGTAATTACTTTAGAGTGAAGAATCTTTTATTGACTTAACTATCTTTATATGATTCATACTATATGCAATTACTAATGACTGAGTTACCCTAATTAGAATATGTCATAAGTAGCATCAAAGCACAATAATTTTCACATGAGATACTTTGGTAATCTCAATTCTAAAGATCGATTATACAACCATCATATAAGGAAATTTACAGACATAAAAGTAATGTTTCATTTAGGATCCTTATAATCAGGTTAGTTTACTGAACTTATTCTCTAATAAGCACCCACACTTTTGTTTATGTATTTGTATATTTTAATTTATAAGATCAAATATTTTCTTCATAAGAAAGAAATATAATGTGTGTTAGTTCTACCATTTCATCAGTATCCTATCTTAATGAAAGGAAAACTAAGAATAATACATAAAAACAATTTAGTCTTGTAATTATGATCTGATTATAATTTCAATTGTGTAGTAATTATTACATGGATTTTACTTTTAGTATTAAAACATCAAATATAATTGAAAAAATTCATAAATATAAAGAATGCCCTTATTGATTAAAATAGTAATGTTATATATAAAATTGCAACCAATCGATTAGTTGAAAGGTCATAAAGTAACACTCTCCCACTTTCACTAAAGTCAATTGCATATGTATCTAATAATATAGCCATCCATATGTTAATCGTGTCTCTTATGAGACAATGGCTTAGACAGGGGATCTATCAGCTTTTATTTAGTGGGAACTAGCTTTACTTGCTTTGTCTTTTTACTATATTATCTTCCTAATCAAGTGAAACTTTTTGAGTACATATTTGGATCATTGATAAGACCTTAGTTCCTTTTTCCATGCATTGGCACCATTTGTGTCAAAATACAATATTATTGACTTAATAATATTAGGAACCATTCTAAGTTTGGTGGTGAACTTCTTAATCCAAACTACTTCCTTTCTTGCCCCTGCCACAAAAATGTATTTTTGCTTTAGTCATTAGAATCTACAATGGTTAGTTGTTTAGATCTTTTCTAACTTACTGCGCCATCATTCAGATTGAAGATTTACCCAAACGGTGATCTGCTATTATATGGATCAAATTGTAAACTAGTATTTGAATACCACTGAACTCTTAGTTCAACTCTTTTATTGAACAAGACAAAGGACTGGCTTGAAACATAACGAGTTATGTTTTTGGTCTTATATATAACATCACATACATGATTGATCCAATTGTTGAAGCATATGGAACACAATCCATTTTTTCTCTCTTTTTGTGTCTTAAGACACATACTCTGTGAGAGAGAAATTCCCTACGATATGTGTAAGAATTCCCTCTCAAAATTCTTTATGATAAACCTCTTTAGCACTTTGTTCATATATGTGGATCGTTATAAGCCATCAGCCTCTTTGATTCAATCTCTATAGACCTTTATTCCTATAATATAAGTTATGTCTCTGATATCCTTCATAGAAAAGTTCTTAGAAAACCAAATATTTATAGATTAGAGTATTGGCTTGTCGTTTCCAGATAGCAATATGTCGCCCATATATAGCTCTAAAAAATGACTGCACTCCCACTAATCTTATTATAAACATATAGTTAATCCATATTTTCTATAAAATCAAACTCTTGTTTATATCATCAAAACAGATGTTCCAATTTAGTGAAACTTTCTTAAGTCTTAAGTAGACTTTTGCAACTTGCAAACTCGATTTGGAAATCTCCTAAATTCAAAACCCTCAAGTTATATCATATACACATCCTTAAGCAAATTTCCATTGAAAAATGTTGTTTTGACATCCATCTGCCAAATTTCATAATCATGATATACAACTATTGCCAATAAGATCTTAATGGACTTAAACATAACTACAAGTGAAAAGGTTTCAACAAAATCAACTCCTTATTTTTGTTTGTAACCTTTAGCCATTAGCCTTGCTTTGTATATATGTACATTAACATCAATGTTAGTTTTTCTCTTAAAAACCACTTACATCCTATAAGTACGATACCATCTCGAGCATCGCCAAGTTTATACTTCGTTAGTGTACATTGATTCCATTTTTGATCGTATAGCTTCATGCCATTTTAAAGAATCAATATCAAACATTGTTTCTTTAAAAGTAGTAGGTTCATCACCCATAAGCATTATATTATCTTTCTCCTTTTTAATTTGTAGATATAATCTATTGGTGAGATGATCTCTTAGTGTGTCGTAGATTATGTGTCTTTTGAATCATCTATTATACATATGTATATGTCGTAGATTATATGTTTCTACATGTCTTTATTCCTATAATATAATTTATGTCTCCCATATGATTTATGGAAAAGTTCTTAGACAACTAAATCCTTATAGATTAGAGTATTAGTTTGTGATTTCCAGTCAGCTATATGTCATCTATGTGTAGCTCTAAAAAATGACTTCACTCACACTAACCTTCTTATAAACTTATGGTTAATCTATATTTTTTATAAAATAAAACTCTTGATTATTACATCAAAACAAATGTTCCAATTTTGTGAAAATTTTTTAAATCTATAAATAGACATTTGCAACTTGCATAATTAATTAGGAAATCCCTTAAATTCAAGGCCCTCAAGTTGTATCATATATATATCCTCCAGCAAATTCCCATTATAAAATGTTGTTTTGACATCCATTTTCCAAATTTCATAATCGTGATATACAACTATAGCCAATATGATCTTAATGGACTTAAACATAACTACAAGCAAAAAGGTTTCATCAAAATCAACTCTTTATTTTTGTTTGTAACCTTTAGCCACTAGCCTTGTTTTATACGTATAAACATTACCGTCTATGTTAGTTTTTCTCTTAAAAACCACTGGCATCCTATAAGTACAATACCATCTAAAGCATCCACCAAGTATATACATTGTTAGTGTAAATTGATTCCATTTTAGATCTTATAGCTTCTTGGAATTTGAAGAATCAATGTCAAACAATGCTTCTTTAAAAGTAATAGGTTCATTACCTATAAGCAATATACTATCTTTCTCCTTTTTAATATGTGGATATAATCTATTGTGGGGATGATGTATTCTACTAGTGTGTCGTAGATTATGAGTCTTTTGAACCCTTTGTTGTACATCACATGTATCAACTTGAGGTTTATGTTCTATCTAGATATGAATTTGCGATTTTTGAACTTCTCCAAATTCTTCCTTACTCTTACTAAGAGTAAATTCTCTTTTTAGGAATGTAGCATGTCTTACGATAAATACCTTTTGCTTAATAGGATGATAAAATTGATATTCAATACTCTCTTTTGGATACCCTAAAAAATTACATTTGTCTTATTTAGCTTGAATCTTATTAGATGTTGTGCACTTCACATAAGCATCATATCTCCAAATATTTAAGTATCATAATTTTGGTATACTACCAGTCCATATCTTATATGGTGCCTTGTCAACCGATTTAGGTGAAACTCTATTCAGAAGGCAAGCAGCAATTTCTAGGGTAAATCCCAAGAAGGAAATAGGAAGGACTAGATGACTCATCATAAAACATACCGTATCTAATATAGTATGATTTCTCCTCTTGTATACTCTATTAAGTTGTGGAGTTCTAAGATTAGTCCATTATGAGAGACTCTCATTCTTGTTTAAGTAACAAAGAAACTCATGGTCCAAGTATTCAACACTTCAATCAGATCCAACTATTTTAATAATCTTATTAGTTTGTTTCTCAAACCTTAACTCTAAATTTTTTGAAATTTTCAGATGATTAAGACTTTTGTTTCATTAAGTACATATAACCATATATGGAATGGTTATCTACGAATGTAATGAAATATGAGTATCCAACTTTAAAGAGAGTAGACATAGGGACATATAAATGTCAATGTATAAACTCAAGTAACATATTAACATGCTCTACCTTTCCAATAAATGGAAGTTTGATCATCTTTCTCAATAAACAAGATTCACAAGTTTCATTTGATTTATAATAAAAAAAGATCTAAATATCTTTCTTTAAGCAACTTTGTGATTTTAGTTTCATTGATATGACCTAACCTATAATGTCATAATTTTGGTCAATTTTCTTGATGTTTATATTAAGGATTGTCCTTTTGGGATTAAATTTATATAAACCATTTGTAAGTAATAAATAAATCTTAAATAAACATCATTTTTATAAAAATTTACTATTATTAAAAATAAAGACAATCATGTTTACTATTATAAATAAGAAATGGAAATGATGTTTTTAGTAATAACTGGAACATAATAACAATTTTCCAGTTCTAGTTTGAGGCTTGAAGGCGAAGTTATGCTACAAGTTCCTACAATTAATGTAGCAACTCTTGCTCTATTGCTAACTCACTAGTCCACTTTCCTTGTCCTCAATAATCTACTACTTGTTAACATTTATATATTATTACAAAAATGAGAACCATATCCAATATCTAATACCCAAGAATTTGAAATAGAAATAGAAAGATTGGTCTCAATCATAAATATACCTAAAGATGGAGTTATCTTAAGCTTCTTATCTACCAGGCTAGCAAGATAAGCTTTACAATTCATCTACTAGTGTCCATTGCCCACACAATGAAAACACATGCCTTTGTCATTACTCTTCTTCTTGACACCACCTTTTAGCTTTGCTACTCTAGCAGAAGCCTTTTGTTTCTTTTTATTATTCTTCTTAAAGTCCTTTTTTCTTGCTCTTGGAAGAATCCATAACATGAACATGATAGGTTCCTTTTCAAGGAACCCCTTTACAGTCTTAAATATAATCAACAATTGACAAAACATGATATATCCTTTTGTTTCATATGGAAGTTTATAACAAATTATGAAAAGCTCAAACTAAAAAAATGTAACACCATATTAATGCTTAACTTATGGTCTATGACAAAACCTAATTGACTTTATTTTTCAATATAGCCAACCATCTTTAGCATATATAGCTCCATTGAAGATCCTTCTGCCATCTTGTATTTAGATAATGTTTTGGAGAATTGATACCTCTCCACCCTTCTTAATGCAATTAACAACTCATTGAGATGCAAAGTTATAACAGGAGCATCCATGTTCTCATACAACCTTTAAAGCTCAGAGACATACTATCCAACATCACACATGTAGTTTGTTCAACATCATCAATATAATTCTTAATCTTTACCAAACCTCATCAGTCACACCTGATCTAAGCTCCGGTGGAACAATAATGTTAAGAACATATATTTTCTTTTCTTTCCTAAAAACAATTCTCAAGTTATGAAACTATTCTGAGAAATTAGGTTCAATTAGCTTATTAGCATCTATGATGCTCCTCATAAAAAATTGGTGCTCATTTTATCTCACAACCAAAAAATATAAAGGAGCAAGTATTAGTTTATACCACAAAATGAAATAAAATAAGCACTTTAATAAATATTTATTTATTCCCATTATTTTATTCAAAAGAGTAGCCCTCATTATTAGATTGAGAAATCATCAAATAATTTCCTATTGGGCTGTGATCCTATTAAAAAAATAATTAATCTTGAGTTTGATTAACAAGCCAACTACATTAACTAGATAGATAATAACTTTATCAATCGCATCTTATGTAATTTCTAGATTAAATAGGTGACAGTTCTTTTCCAACATATTTCTTATATATTATTCTCAACCCTATCATTAAATTTATATGATCATGTATTTACTTATCCAAATCATACAAATTTAGTGAAGTAGAACCCATTAGTTTAAGATAAAACATACTTGGGATAAAATTGACATTGAGTTTGTGTAACAAGGCTTACAATAAACAAACTCTGATCTATTCTTAAATAATAGAAGTAAAATAACATATTCTTAACGTATACTTAATATTTAATTGAGATATTTAAATATAAAAAATTTAGGTCTCATAAAAGATATAATCTTATTATATCAGTAATTTCCAAGGGTTAAAAAATCGGACCGGACCGGCCGGTCCGACCGGATATTGCCGGAACCGGCCATGTGTCCGGTTCGGTTTTGGTAAATAACCTTTGCATATAAAAACCGTCCGGTTTGTCTAATAACCGGCCGGTTTTCATACTAACCGGTTATTTGTTAACCGGAATAAAACCATCCTCTCATCTCTTCTCTCTTCTCAGTTCTCACGCACCGCTTCTCGTTTTCTTCCGTAAAACACCGCTTCACATTTCTCTCCTCTCTCTTCAGATCTGGCCGGCATCGACCTCAACCACGGTGATGTTGCCGGGTACTTGCCCGAGGAGCTCGGTTTGCTTTCAGATCTGGCCGGCATCGACCTCAACCACGGTGATGTTGCCGTGTACTTGCCCGAGGAGCTCGGGTTGCTTTCAGATTCGGCCTTGAAGCTAGTTTTCGAGCTGGTGCGTCTCTGGCGTTGTCTTCTCCGGCGGTTTTGGTCAAGGTATTCTCCTCTTCTCCATGCTCTCCTCTTCTCCGCGCTCACCTCCGTCCGTGGTTGATTTTTTGGTTGTTTTTGGTTGATTTTTTTGGTTGATTTCGAGCTGGATCTAAGCAACAACAGGTTTGCTGGGAAATTCCCGAGAGTTGTACTGCAGTTGCCTCAGCTCAAGTTCTTAGATCTAAGGTTCAACGATTTTGAAGGTAGCGTTCCCAAAGAGCTGTTTGACAAACCTCTGGACGCAATCTTCATCAACCACAACAGGTTCTGGTTCGATTTGCCCGACAGCTTCGGCAACTCCCCAATGTCGGTCATAGTTCTACTGCTATTGTCTTTTTCAACCCTAATGAAAAATTCAACTTCTTGTTATTGGGTAAGATTACTGACACATGCTGCAAGTTGTGCTACGAGTTGTTGAATATTGAGTTGAGCTCACTTAATTGTTGATCCTGTCATTGCCCTTTAACATATCTCTTTTTGGCTTTACTTGTAAGGCATTCAACTTTTCTATCTTTTTATCGGCACTTATCATCAATTTGTTGTCTGCATTGCATCACATATTCTAATATACAAGTGAAATTTGTGCTGTTTGTTACTTCTTTTTTTGTCTGTTTATTCCTGTGTTTGTTGCATGTATATGTTAGAGCCAAGACAAAGCATATCAGTATCTGTGGAACTGCAAAGAGTATTTGGATAAGGTTCGGACACTTGTAAGAAACTTCAATTGGCATAATAATGTGATCCTTCTTTTTCGGATTCAGATATCTTATTTCTACCTTTTGTTTTATCTTCTTTACAAATCAACATAGGTATCTCGCATTGTCCTAGCTACAGATGCTGACACACATGGGCAAGCTCTGGCTGAAGAGCTAGCTCGTCGGTTGGGAAAGGAAAGGTGACTTTTATGGTTTATAAGCTTTCTTTTCTCTGCTTGGAATGATATTCTCTTCTATTTAGAAATAAAAACTGAAGGCCTTGATAGTAAATTTCTGTGATACAAGGCAACAGGGAATTTTTAGGCATCTGGTAGTTTAGCACTATGAAGAATGCACAAGATTGCTTAGATAGTCTGAGTCAAGATACACCATTATTTGGATATGAAAAAGTTTGTAACTGCTCGCCTGAACATATACACACAGATATGGTCCTGTAGGTTTATTTGTGGCTCATTTCCCTTCACCTGATTAGTAGCCTTCATTTCCATATTATGCATACCAGATATCTTTATGATGTGAAATGGCAAATCACGATTAGGGCCTATTTTTAATGATCACCTTCCTAAATAAGTTATTTGAGCATTTGATTTTTGCTCTGCAAGCTGAAAATAATAAACAATTGGGTTTGTGGCATGGTTAAAAGTCAAACTATTATCCCGTGCTTAAGAATTTATTTACTATTTTCATTACTCATTTTTCCATTTCTTTCTTTCCGGGCTGTACCAGATGTTGGCTGGTATGTTGGCTGAGGAAAGATGATTCTCATTCGTTCAAAGATGTCAATGAGGTCTGTTTCTGTTTCAGTTTTCTTCCTTGACAAGTTCTTTTGTAGAATAGGTTCTCAAGTAAATGGACATGACTGGAAAATGTAGAGTCATTTAAATTCCCAAGAGTTGTACTGCAGTTGCCTCAGCTCAAGTTCTTAGATCTAATCTAAGGTTCAACGAATTTGAAGGTAGCGTTCCCAAAGAGCTGTTTGACAAACCTCTGGACGCAATCTTCATCAACTACAATAGGTTCCGGTTCGATCTGCCCGACAACTTCGGCAACTCCCCAGTGTCGGTCATAGTTCTAGCCAACAACAAATTCCATGGTTGCATGCCTTCCAGCTTAGGTAATATGAGGAATTGTTTTAGGAAATAGTGCTACGTGCTTCAGAGTGAAGGGAGAATAGTGTTTTCTATGACTCTTATGCTATATCCTTCTGCTTTTTACTCTAATA
>JANZLH020404958.1:0-10198 GCA_026770325.2 Erythroxylum fimbriatum
AGTCATCAAAACTAAACAATTCTTTTCTCATAAATTTTTCTTAAATTCATCAAATTTTCTTAAATTCATAATTTTCTGACCAATTTCTTTCTCATTTAAATTCATTTTAATATTTCTAATTTTCACCAAAAGTTCGGGGTCCAACATCTCATCCTCCTCTTCCTTTTTCCTTTTTGAGTAAACTTCAAAATTCCTTTTGAAAACTAAGAAAAATCAAAACCTAACATGGCTTTCCTTCTTTTCTCCTCTTCTCCACCGACTCTCTCCTTCTTCTCTCTTCTCTTGGTTTCTTCTCTCCCAATTTTCGTTCTTGCTTCTTACTTAAAAGCCAAACAACCTTCTTATTACAATTTTTCCATTAATGAGTGAACAATGTCCAATTTACCCTTACTTATAAGCCTTGCAACTTAAAAGCTTAAGTGACTTGCCAATTTTGCCCCTTATGCAATCTTACCACCTTAATACTACAATTCAATCAACTTATGTCATATAATCTTACTCACATTAACATGCTAATTAACTCTCATTATCATGCTAATTAATTCAACAAAATACAAGTAATTAATCTATCAAGACCGCGAAATTTATTTAAATCATGCTTAACTCTTTCCAAAAAAACAAGACCTTTTTCTAATCATGTAATTGAAGGAATTTGCTTGCACTTCCTTCTAGAAAAATGTTCCTCATTGTCTCAATTTTTTAATGACATCAAAATCATTGAATTTGGTTCAGTACTTTGAAAGTTATAACCCAAATAGTTATGAACTATTCTTATGCTAAAACAATATTCTGTGCTCAATTTCCATCCCAAAATTGAAATTCTTAGAGACTGAATCAAAACTCAATTTCATCAGAACATTTGTAGCCCTGTTTCTCTAGTTTAATCCAAATTAAGAATCATCTAATTTGGATAACTAGAGCAAAAGTTATGGCTAAAACACCGAAGCATACTCAGTGAACATGTTTCAATTACATTTTTCAACTTTTAACTTCCAACATTTCACATATAATAGTTCTAACTTCCAAGAAAAGTTCGGGGTCCAACAGGTATCCGTACCCTTATAAGGCGTACTTTATTCCGCTCTCAAACCAATGTGGGGTCTCACAATGAAGGTTTGAAACTAATATGCTTCTAATGTGGTTATTTTGGACACAAAGGTTTCTGCCCTTTCTCCCCACCAGATGATGACTCAGGTATTGAAGTTCTGGTGGCTGACCAGTTGAAAACTACTACATCGGTGTCAGGGAAAGAGGCTCATGGGGATCATGGTAAGGAGTTGCAGGTGCGTGCATGGGATTTTGATCGATGATGGAATAGACTCAGAGGGGACATAGGAAACCATGAGTAAATCCCACAAATCAAGGGAGTGAACTTTCCAATGATGATAATAATAAGGGGTCGAGATTTACGACTTTGTATGAGGAAGATGGAGTGAATCAAAATGAGGCGAGAATGGTGCAAAATGAAGGGATTCCGAGATCCACTGAAAGGGCAAGGGTCAACACTAGTTCTCGAATCCAAGGTGTGGTTAGTAAACAAGTCCAACCCAATAACGCCCTTAGTTACTTTAAAACCTAGGACCTCTGGTAGACCTTTTTTACAATCTACATGGGCTGGCCCACAGGTTAAATCCACTGCTCATATTCTTGAGGCTACCTCTTTGAGGTTTTCGCAAGGTTTGCAGCGTCAGGTTGTTAGGGATCAGGAACAGAGACCCAGTTTAGTTAATTATGGTGATGTTGTTAATCTAAGGGACACTATGGAAGAGAATGTGGCTCCTTTCGTCAATCCCCACTCCTTAACACCATATAATTAGGGCTTGGACATGCATCATGGTCGACCTCCTAGTGAAGACCTCTAAATACGGTGGTTTTGGAAACTTAGTTTCCAAATAATGACTAACATTTAGTAGTGACAAGTGAAGTAATGGTTGTTTATTCTGGAAAGCATTTGACAACGGGGACTCTTGTAGTCGAGTCTAATGGATTTAGTCCAATGGAATAGCAGAGGAGCAAGAAACAAGTCCTTCCTATGAAATGCCAAGGACTTATTGAGTACTCAAAAGTCTTCGATTTTGGCTGTGGTTGAACCTCGTATCTCCGAATCTCGGGCACATTGGATGATTCAGAGGCTCAAGTTACCAAAGTATTATATTGCTAACCCGGTTGGTACTGGTGGTATTTGGTTGTATTAGGATGATCAATTGGTGGATTTAGACGTGCTCTATTCCTCTCCACAGATTGTTTATGCAATTGTTAAGATTGATCATATAATAGATTATTTCTTAACTGTGGTGTATACTAGTCCTATGCTTGAAATATACACCCATTAGAGGTATTATGGTCATTATTCTTTAAATCACTACCAGAGGTAGTTAAGGTTTTGAATTTAAAAACTAAAGAACGAAAAGATAAGTGACATCTTTTAATAAAAAAATATGTATAAGGAGATCTGCAGTAAAGTTTTTTTAACCGGTGGAACTACAACAATAATCCAAGTACGTGATTTTTGTTTTTTGTATACATATGCAAAGATCCTGTTTAACATGATCTATGTGATTATGTTCTATTTTAATTATTCTAATATTGGTATCAGAGATAGGTATTTTTTATATATGCATGCTAACATCAAGATGTCGAAATCTATGTTACAATTTGGCTATTGATTATTTGTGAATAATTAAATGCATATCTATGAATATCATGAATTTGAATATGCTATGTTTCTTGCTATATCATAATATGCTCATGAGTTATTTGAGTATATCATACAAGATTTTTTTGTTACTTCTTTCTCTAGATTTTTTTAAATACCAAGATAACAAAACCTGATCGAATAAGGTTTGAGTTGTCCTCTAAGAGAGAAGCGATTCTACTACCATCAGAAACTAGAAAAGATTTTTTTTAAAAGGAGGAGAAAACGAACTGCAGAGAAGAGGAGGAGGAAGACCTCTCTTCTTGAAAACAACCAAGAGGCACATGGCCTCTCAAAAGTTACATGTTTTGTTGACCGAATAAGTATAACAAGACAAAGGCTTAACAAATGGGTTTTTATTTTGGTTATAGTTTTTGGATATATGTGACATAACAACCTAGAATGGGTTAAGGCTTTTGGCTTTGAGATCCAACATAATAAGCTTGTGATAGTTTTGGGCTGTAATGATATGTATAGAAAGAGTTAAAGTTCTGTGATCCAAAGTGATAATAACCTTTTGAGCCAGCAAACAATGAATGGGTCATGTCTATATGATGCCTTATGGGCTATGACTTGGACGCATAATATATGACTTTCTTTCATTAGGATTGAAGACTTAGGCGTTAATAACCACATTGAGGTTGGGCTAAACCTTAATATATGTTTTAAAGTAAATGTAACTTAAATAATTAAAAATAAGCTTTCTAATTTACACAAACTAATTAAGATAGTGAAATTAGTTTCTAATTAATATAAAATATTATAAATTAGTTTTTTAAATAAAATTAAACTAATTTGTTTAGTTTAAACTTAGAAATAAGTTTCTAAAACCAACAAAATCATAAATGAGTTTTCCAATTGTATTATTTTTGTTGAATTAAAATTAGACATATGTTTTCTAATTAAATCAAAACTAATTGTTTAGTTGAAATTAGAAAGGAGTTTCATTAGAAATTAGTTTCTAAATAAACCAAGATAAATTGATTAGTTCAATTATAATTTAAATTAGAAATAAGTTTCAAATTCAATTTGAATTATTCATATTTGAATATGATTATATTAGAAATAAGTTTCTAATTGATTAGATATTAATAACATAATTTGATTAGTCCAATAAATTGCTAATAGAATTAAATTGTTTCTATACTATGAGCATGAGTTCGCTACGTGTTAGACAAAGCAATTTGTTATTTTTTCACTCTTCTAATTTTTGAAATTTTGTTTTTCAGAAAGATGCCTAATATTAAGCGGACGCCTAAGCTTATTTGATGAGAGGCACAAAAGAGACGTATTGACAGTATGTATGTACAGTTAGTTAATATGCATTTAATGCCTGGAGATGGTCTAACACAACATGTTATTTCAATTAATAACATGATGCAAGAGTTATGCTTTCGAGGTTGTCCAGCTTATGCAGATGTCGAAGTCAAGTAAATGACTTTACTTGCAACATTACCTCAACCTCAAGGCGAACTGTTATGAATGCTCTGGAATAATATGCCTAACGAGAAGACTTATAATTTGTTAGTGATGACATTTATTAAAGAGATGCATAGAAGGGAGTTAATTAGGACTTCGTATCTTATAGGTCTTCCAATGGAAATAGTAAGAGCTATTGTACATCGAGCTTCGCAAACTGTGTCATGCATACTCGTGAACTCATTTCCACGTAGGGTTCGTTACCTATAGATTGTTCATAGGTTGTAGCACATTTAATGCAATATGTTGTTTTACAAGAACAAAGTATTGATTTTTATGTATATGTTTACATATATATCATATAGGAATTCGTCTAGAGTAAGGCAATTAGGATTTGATTGTTGTATGAATGAAGATTGAACACATCAGTGGACTTTTGATTTCATAAGCAATTTTGATCAAAGTATTTACTCTATGAACGATTAATATGACATTAATGTGCATATATATTTCTTTCTTATTGTAGAAACTTAGTGTTTCAAACAAACAAAAAAATGGCTACTGCTTCAAAGAATATTGTTGTTGAACTCAATAGGGGTGAGAAACTCAATGGTGACTATTATGAAATATGAAATATGAAAATCCAATATGTGCTGGAGGAGCAAGAGGCTCTTGAACCATTAAACCTAACCATGGCAGTTCCTGAGGAGGGCACTACGACCCAACATAAGAGGGACCGTGATGCATATGAATTATGAAAAAAGAAGAACTCTTTAGCTCGCATCACATTGCTGAGTAGCATAGATAATGATACATGCAAGAGTTCCGTAAATTCAAAATTGCAAAGGACATGTGCTCCGCATTGGTTGCTCATTTTAGCGGTGATTCAGTGACCAAAGTAAGATCACTTACAATTAAGTTTGATACTTATAAGAAGCGCCTAGATGATACAATGTAAAAGCATGTGAGGCAAATGTCCAACATGATAAGTGAGTTATGTGATATTGGTTATGAGCTTTTTGATGAACATCAAGTACAAACTGTGATTCGTTCACTACCTCAGAGTTGGGAGCATATGAAGATGCACCTAACTCATAATGAGAACATCATGACAATGGAAGATGCTATGAGGCATCTCATTTTGGAGGAAAAAGCTTCTTGAAGCCTCAAAGATGTCTTCTGAGGCATATGCAATTAGTTCTAGATCATATGGAGCTATGAACAAGAAACACAAGCATCATGGTGGGCCCAATTGGAAGGAGAATAAGAGATTCAACCACTCTCCTCAAGAATCTAAGAAGGAAAAATGGAACCAATGTGGAAAGGGAAAGCATCCCTTCAAGAAGAACATGAAACGTGTGAAGTGTTATAATTGTGATAATAAGGGTCACTTTGCTCGAGATTGTACTGAGCCCAAGAAGGTATAGCTTTATAGTGCAAAAATTTGTTCTGTGAATGTTTCTTGTTCTGTTTTTCTAACTGAATCACATCCTTTGTGGATTGCAGACTCAGAAGTAACCAACCATGTAGTGAAGGATAGAGATGCCTTCGTTGAGTTTCGTAAGCCTCCACGTGATAGTCTATGGCTTTCTGTAGGTGACAATTCCAGAGTTATTGTGCAAGGAATTGATACATGTAAATTGGACATGTGTGGAGGACGAACCCTTCTCCTACATGAAGTATTATTTTGTTGGATCCCGTTTTCGGATCCCATCTTTTGAGAAAACATGAAATGTGAGCATGCATATTACCTTGAAGGGTTATTCCATTGAACCCTAATTAGCCATCATCCGTTCATCTTCATTCTCATAACGTCCTACAAATTTCCTCACAATTTGTTCAATGGTGTGCCCGTGCAATTTAGTCACCATACTTAAACTCATTTCTCTTGATTATGAACAAAATTTGGAAATCTTCAATTCAGAATTTCCATTTGACTTCTTCAAAGAAATCATATCTCTAAGTCTCTAGTTTGTTTTGAATCAAGAATCATCTTAATCAGAGCTCTACAACTTAAGATATGCTTACAAAGCTGAAGGGTGTTCATACCCTAATCATGCTCTCCCAACCAATTCCTCCTTTTCTTTCCATAAAACTTTTTAAAATCAACTCCAAAAGATACCAATTTTCATGGAGAGATAGATACATGTCTTAGGAATCCATTGCTTCAAGATTCACTTCATTTGGAGGTCGGATGAGGAAGTTATGCCCGAAAGAATCGAATATGTTTATACCCTCAATCAATTTGTAACATGTCTTGGCGCGATTGCCATAACTTTCACCAAAAACGTCGAATTAGTTTCGTTCTTGGACCATTGGAAAGAAGACTTCCAGATCTAAAATTTTCATGAAGACTACAAAGCGAGATTCTACCTATAAGAGGGTCAAAATTGCGATTTACTGAAGCTGTCCTATGAATGTCAGTTTAACGGACATTAGGTCCGTTTAACGAGCATTCTCGGGTGTAAAAACACCCTTAGGCTAGTCTATGTCCGTTTAACGGACATGGATATCCATTAAACGGACCTTCTCGGGCCAAATTGGTTGTCAAACCTGATACATGTCTGTTGACAAGGTTAATTTGATTAAGCAACGGCTTAAGGCAACTCAGGATAGAATGAAGAGCTACATTGATGCACATCGCAAGGAGATGGAGTATGAAGTGGGTGAAAAAGTTTTCCTTAAAACATCTCCTTGGAAAGGAGTCATGATGTTTGGTAAGAAGGGTAAGTTGAATCCAAGATATGTAGGTCCTTATGAGATTCTTGAGAGGATTGGACCATTAGCTTATAGGTTGGCACTGCCACCAGAATTGTCACAGATACATGACGTTTTTCATATATCCATGTTGAGGAGATATAGATCAGATCCATCCCACATCATTCAGACCACTTGGTGGAATTGCAATTAAACATATTAAATTCTTTCGAGCATAACTTCCTCATCTAACCTCCAAATGAAGTGATTCTTAAAGCGATGAATTCCTAAGACATGTATCTATCTCTCCATGAAAATTGGCATCTTTTGGAGTTGATTTTAAAAAGTTTGATGGAAAGAAAAGGAGGAATCGGTTGGGAGAGCATGATTAGAGTATGAACACCCTTCAGCTTTTTAAGCAAATCTTGAGCTGTAGAGCTCTGATTAAGATGATTCTTGATTCAAAACAAACTAGAGACTTAGAGCTATGATTTCTTTGAAGAAGTCAAATGAAAATTCTGATTTGAAGATTTCAAAATTTTGTTCACAATTAGGAGAAATGAGTTTGAGTATGGCTACTGATTTGTGTAGGCATGCCATTGAACAAATTGTGAGTAAATTTTTTTGATGTTATGAGAATGAAGATGAACTGATGATGGCTAATGAGGGTTCAATGCAATAACCCTTCAAGGGAGTATGCTCACGTTTCATGTTTTCGCAAGCGTTGGACTATGGAAACAAGCGGGGTCCAACAGTAGGGGTATCAGAGCAAGAGTTAGGTTCCGAAAACGGGATCCAACATAAGTGATATCAGAGCAAGAAAATGAATCGATGATAGTTAAGGAGATTTCATAGGAATATGCTCAAGTATTATGGTTTTCTGAAGAGTGGGGTTTCGGAAACAGGTCCCAACATATTTGCTGCACAGATTCGTAGGAATCTTTTATCTGTGTTGATATTGGTTAGACTCGGTTTCAATATAAATTTCCACAGCGGTGGAATGGATTTGTATCTTAGATCTATTAATTATGGTCATGGTTTTTAATGTGATGGTTTTATTGTACTGGATGTGTTAAAGGGAAATAATAATATTAGTTATTCATTATTTACATATAGTAATTCCAATAATAATGCAACTTTGTGGCGTGCTAGACTATGTCATATTGGTCAAAATTGAATCAGTCGATTAGCTAAAGAAGGACTTTTAGGTAATCTAAGTCAAGTAGATCTACCTACATGTGAGTGTTTTTTAGCTGGTAAAATGGCAAGAAAGCCATTTGAAAAGGGAACACGAGCTTTATATCCATTGCAAGTAATTCATTCTGACATCTGTGGTCCAATGAATGCAAGGGCTAGATATAGGGCAATTTATTTCATCACTTTTATAAACGATTATACTTGGTATGGTCATGTCTATTTGATTTCTCATACATCGGAAGCATTTGATTGTTTCATAAAATACATGAACTTGGTTGAGAATCAATTAGATAAGAAAATAAAAGTATTAAGAATTGATTGTGGACAATAATACTTGTCAGTCAAGTTCAAGGCTTTATGTGATGAGAAAGGAATAGAAAGGAAATTAACAATTCCTAGAATCCTACAAGAAATTGGCTTCGCTAAAAGACGAAATAGGACGCTATTAGAAATGATTAGGTCCATGATGGCCCAAGCACATTTACCAATCACCTTTTGGAGTGATGCGTTGCTAGCAGCCACCTATGTACTTAATCGTGCGCTCACGAAATTAGTCACGAGCCTACCATATGAGTTGTGGACTGGTAGGAGACCTAATGTGTCAAGTCTCAAACCTTGGGGGTGTGTAGCCTATGTTTATGATC
Source organism: Erythroxylum fimbriatum (assembly GCA_026770325.2). NCBI lineage: Eukaryota > Viridiplantae > Streptophyta > Magnoliopsida > Malpighiales > Erythroxylaceae > Erythroxylum > Erythroxylum fimbriatum. The sequence continues at coordinate 8,653 of JANZLH020404958.1, forward strand.
CCTCTCACAAACATGGGAAATTAGGCCCAAGAGGGAGAAAAAGTATTTTTATTTGATACTCAGAACACTAAAAAAGGATACGTATTCATTGGTGAAACAGGTAATGAAGGTGTAATTGAATTTGAATCACGAGATGTAACATTCTTAGAGAATGATTTTCCCAAGAAAGGCGAAATAGATAAAGACCTATTGTTATATGAATTGCTTGATCAGAATGATTATGTTATGAAGAATCAAAATGAGGACTTCAACCAAGTGGGAGCAATTTCACTTCAAGGTTCTCTATGATGACTAATCCGAGTGGGAGCAATCAAATCAATCATGAATTTTTTTATGATAAACCTTGTTTAAGACGAAATAATTGAGGAATAATTTCCCGACGTCATTTTGAGATTGAAGGAGAAATTAATATGATTGTTCCACAAGAGGAAGAAGGGCCAAGGAATGTAAATGAGGCTCTTACTAGCCTTGCTAAAGAAGAATGAATGAAAGCGATGAAAGAAGAAATGGCTTCTTCAAGCTCCAATCAAGTGTGGGACTTAGTTGACCTCCCCGAAGGGCGTAAAGTAATTGGAAACAAGTAGGTTCTCAAAATAAAGTGAAAAGCTGATGGCAGCATCGAAAGATACAAGGCACACCTTGTAGCAGAAGGATATACACAACAGGAGGAAATTAATTACGAGGAAATTTTTCACCTGTTGTGAAGTTTGCTTCTATCTATCTTATTCTGGCTATAGTAGCCAGTATGGATCTTGAATTACATCAAATGGATGTAAAAACTATTTTTCTCAATGGATAATTAGAGGAAGAAATCTATATAGAACAATCTGAAGGTTTCATCAAGACAGGTCAAGAAAATAAGGTATGTCAGTTATTAAAATCAATTTATAGCCTAAATCAGTCTTCAAGATAATGGTACATTCGTTTTCATAACTTAATCATTTCGTATGATTTTCAAATGATCGATGAAGACCATTGTGCGTATGTTAAGAGATCCAAAGATAAATTCATAATTTTATCTTTATACGTGGATGATATATTGATTGCTTGTAATGACTATGTGTTCCTTACGTAAATCAAAGATTGGTTATTATCTAAATTTGAAGTGAAATACATGGGTGAAGTGACATACATTCTTGGAGTCAAGATTTCAAGAGATCGTTCGAAGAGATTGTTATCACTTTCACAAGCAATGTACATTCAAATAATTCTTGAATGATTTCGTATGCAAGATTCCAAACCAATTGATAATTCCATTGCTAAAAACGAAGACCTTAGTAAGAGACATTGCCCGTCAACACCACAAGAACGAGAAAAAATGAAGAATGTTCCCTATTTTAATGCAGTTGGAAGTCTTATGAATGCAATGATGTGTACAAAACCAGATATTTGTTATGCTGTTGGGATGGTGAGCAGATATCAATCAAATCCAGGCCAAGCACATTGGAAAGCAGTAAAGAGAATATTGCGGTATCTAAAGGGCACTGTAGACTATGCATTGTGTTATCAAGGCAATGATCTATGTATACAAGGATATACAGATGCA
>JANZLH020404972.1:0-10197 GCA_026770325.2 Erythroxylum fimbriatum
GTCTGATTATTGTTTTGCTCCTTCCGTCTCATATTCTTCTGCTTTCGTCTTACTTTCTTCTTTCATTATTATTTGTTCTTCATCAAAATCATTTACGTAAAGTTATTTTGACTTAACAATTTTTTCTTTCTAATGAGCTTGTTCTTTATTTGGTTGAAATTTTGATTGTCTACTTACTTATATTAGTCGACCAATGTTTTCAGGTGGTCAAACAATATCTCATTGACTAAGAAGTTTTTTCATTCCAGTGAGTTTGTAATATATTTGGTTACTAGTGTGTTCAACCACACACTAGCATTGGTCAACCAATTGAGTCATATGATCGACTAGTCTTCTTGGTTTAACCTCTCCTCCTCCTCCTCTTTTCTTCTAATTTTCATTTTAATTATTTATATCCCCATTTCATAAAAAATTGCATAGATTATTTCAAATAAAAAATTTATCATTCTTAGGTTTTAAATTTGGGAATTTTCAAAATTATTTATAATTAATATTTATCTTTTTAAATTGATGCTTTTGTAGCTAAATTGTAAAAGGAGAAAAGGTTTGTCTTTCTTTCACCTATATTGGTAGATCTTTGATTTTGCTCAATGTTGTCACTTTTTCAGATTACTATTTTTGAAGTTTTAGATTATAAATTTTTTAGTAAGAAAATTCATCTATCTTGATCAAATTAGATTTAATTTTCTAACCAAGTCAATTTGATACATGAAACTTTATTTTTTTTAGATAAATGATTTCTTTTTATAATTTCAAAAAAGGTGAGAGAGTAGTTAAATTAGATTTAGGGAAAGTGATGAAATTTAAAGGAGTGACTGTGTTGTTTTTGTATTTCTTACGCTTTATGTAATATTCTTGAGTAAATTTATATTATTAACATGTATAGATATGTTTTGATATTGAATTATGCACATGATATTGAATTGTGTTTTATAAATGAATTAAGGGGAGCTAATCATTGTCTTAATATTTGTTTGCATGTTTAATTTTATTATTGTTCTCTACTACTGCAAATATTTTTTCATCATCACAAAAAGGGAGATTGTTGAACCAAGGGATGTTCAAATTGATGTTTTAATGATAATAAAACATAATTACTCCTAATGATTTTATTATTTTATTGAAAAATAATATAAGAACAAATTGAAGCCATAAAACAAGAAGATGTTTTATGAAATTAATAAAAAGAAGTTGAAATTTGCAACTGATGAAATGAAGATTAGACCAAATATTAAAGTAGATCAAGGCTCATCAATGTCATTTTTCATTTTTTAATTATTTTTTATGACTTTGTTAATTGATGTTTTAAAAGACTCACTATGTATATACATTTCATTTTACTTTATTGTATGAGTCTTTTTATTCATCAAGAGACATTTAAACTTTTGGATATAATATAAAAGCCTATTAATCTTCTAAACAAACTATGAAGAATCCTTTGTAAAGGGCTTAAATCATATTGCATTAATAAAATTGCATTTGAGCATTTGAAGTATTAAATTTATTTTTGGTGGGATTAGACAGGTAAAGAGTCGCAAGGAAAGAAAAAGAGCTGTTGTAGCTTGACCTATATGAGTTAATGGTCAACTAATATATATTAAAGTTGTTAAAATTGATGTACCAAGAGTTTGTTATAATTAATATTATACCTATGGAATGCCAAAATTTCAAAGAATGCCTCATCACTCATGAAGTCCTTGCTTAAGTTAAGATTCGTGATTAGAAATTCTTGCAAGCATTTAGTAAATGATGGCAAAACCACTTCCTTCTATCATGACCATTGGACCCCTTTAGTCCTCTAGCTGAAGCATTGACGCTACCTCTTTGGAAAGCACTTTGTCATCCAACATTTCAGTTGTTAAAGCTATCTCCACAATGGATCTTTCTATCTTACCTCCATCATTTGCTTTATTTGATTTCCTTTCAAATGTTGTCCTCGACAGTTCCAAAGAAGAAACCATCCAGTGGTTACACAGTACACTCATTCTGGTACTTTCACTAATGCATCATATCGGTTTCTTTGTAGGAATACCAATCAAATTGTTCCTTGGTACAAACTCATATGGCATAAGCATAACTCCCCTTACACTTCATTCACTTTATGGTTAGTAATTAGAATAAACTTTTAATAGTTAACAAAATTGTACCTTTCTCAGTTTTGTTAAACTGATGCATTCTATGTAAGTCAGCCTCTGAAAGCATTGATCTCATCTTCTTTCAGTGCCAATATAGTCAACACCTTTGGAAGGCAATCACTTAGCTATGCCATCTAGTAAACCCACCAACTTCTTGCTAGACATTATTGATTGGTGTTGCAAATTTAAGATGAAATGTGAAAAGGATATTTGCGTGTTCAGAGTTGCTTTTAGCTACTTAGTTGCCTAGATATGGGAGAAAATAAATAACAGAATGTTTTTTATTCACACATCACCAAAGAAACTTTCTTGCAGATCTTGTGTTCCAAAATCAGATAGCACATTTTTGCATACAAAGACAACTACTGCTTCAGCTCTCAATGCCTTCTCACTTGGAGAACCAACTAGCTTTTGAACAAAATGTAATCACTTGTGATTTCAAATGACAATTTTATATACGCAGCTTAGTCTTTGATTGCATAGTTTTAGTTTGAACTCTTGTAAACAATTGCTTACTTCATTTAATATATTCTTTCTATCTTGAAAAAAAAACATTAATTGATGTTTTGGTCAACCGATGTGGCATATTGGCTGACCAATATACCTAGTGAATCAATATCTCAAAGACCAGTGAATCTGTACATTTAATACATACTAGTCGATCAATATGCTATAATGGTTAACTAGTATTCTACAACTAGTCGATCAATATCCCCTAAATTACCATCTAATTGAAGAGATCTGTTGTTTTAAGGCTTATTATTTTGTACATAGCCAGAAACTATAGTACTCCGTGAAAAAGTATATCCCTCAGACATTTCATCAAAAATTTTCGTCCAGTTAATCATTCCCTTCCCTATAAAACTAGCAATGAGAGCATTCCAAGAATATATACTCTCCTTAATGCCTACTAAAAACTGCATGCAAGTTTCATTAATCCAGCCACATTATGTATGAAGATGAACAAAAGTTGTCTGAACAAAGTCATTTAAGTCTAAACTCATTTTTAGAATAACATCGTGCAATTGTAAACTTTCACAAATTTACCAAAAAAATTTGTAAACTTTCACAAATTGCCATTCTTTCGTCACATGCAAAACTCAAATCAACAGATATAACTGTTGAGGAATCCACTCCATGATGGCAGCCTCGGATCATGCAACAGCTCATCTTCCTTGATATTAGGGATTGAGTAAATTTCAAATTAATTTGTTTGTATTTATGTATTCCTTCTCTTGTAAAACTCTCATTGTACTTGCTGTATATATTTAGCATCTCAATACAAATCAAATATCTTAGCTGATTATCAAGTTCTTACATGGTATCAGAGCCCTACCGAATTAAAATTCACCTTACACCCTAGCCGTTTCTTCCTTCTCTCGACAACTACTATGATGACTGCCGCCTCTGCCACCACCACAATCATGCCAGCCACTGTCTCTACTCCCTCCGTCCCTACCCAGCTTCCAACCAAACTCACCTCTACCAACTATCTTCTTTGGAAAACTCAAATATTACCACTCTTTCACGGCCATCAACTTTATCACCATATTGATGGCACCTCTCCACCACCGACCATGGTTGACAATGCGCCGAACCCTGCCTACCAGCAGTGGTATATTAAGGATCAACTGGCTCTTAGTTGGATCCTTGGATCTCTTTCTGAAAATGTTCTTTCGCAGGTTGTTGGGATCACGTCTGCTCACAGTGCTTGGTCTCGCTTACAGGCTACGTATGCTTCTGGTTCGAGAGCTCAAATCCGATCCCTGAAATCCTCTCTTCACTCTCTTGCTCGCGGTTCGGATCCTATAATCACTTATATGGATCGAGCTAAGAGAATTTATGATCAACTTATGGCCCTCGATGCAGCTATCACCGAGGATGACCTGGTGGATCATATTTTACGTGGCCTCGGTTCTGAATATCGACCTTTTTCTCGCAACATTGAAGCCAAACTTGTTTCTGTTTCTTTTGATGACTTACTTGGCTTGTTATTGTCTGAAGAACTGCAGCTAAAAACAACCTCCGAGTCATTCACTCCCGCAGCTGTTGCGCATCATGCAGTACGGCAGTCCACCAATGAAAAATACAGGGGCCGAGGCAGAGGTGGACGCCGCACAGTTTATCAATCAGGTCGTGGACGAACCCAGCAGTCCTACACCGAACCCACCTGCTACAACTGTAGGGGCCGTGGTCACACAATCAAACAATGTCCCAGCCCTAATTATTCGGATCATCAATCCAAACCTCAAGCCAACTATACCTCCTCACCACATTCAGTCAACCGTAATTGGGTAGTGGACACCGGGGCCTCTCATCACTTGACTTCTGAACTGGAGAACCTCGGGATTCATTCGGAATACAGCGGCACGGAGGAGGTCACGCTAACAAATGGTAAAACTCTGCCAATCTCTCGCCTTGGTTCTAATAAGATTACTATTGGATCAAATTCGTTTTCGATGCATAACATTCTTCATGTGCCAGAAGCAAATCTTAATTTACTTTCTGTTCATCAATTTACCAAGGCTAATGATGTTTCTGTGGAATTCTTTCATGATCATTTTGTCATTAAGGATCTCAAATCGAAGCAGGTTCTTCATCAGGGTTCACTTAAAGATGGTTTATATCGCCTGGCTACTGATCGAGTACCCCCATCTTGTCACTCAATATCCTTGACAACATGGCATGCTCGACTTGGCCATGCCTGTCCTAGAACGGTTCGCAAGGTGCTGCAGTTCAATAAGTTACCAGTTTCCTCAGAAAAGGATACAACATTATGTGAAACCTGCTGTGTCAGCAAGTCTCATAAACTGCCGTTTTCAGATTCTAGTTTTGTCGCTAATGAACCTTTGGAATTAGTTTGTTCAGATTTATGGGGACCCTCTCCAATTGCTTCTATTGATGGTTTCTATTATTATGTTATTTTCTATGATCATTGCACGAAATACACTTGGATTTATTTTTTGCGGCATAAGTCAGATGTGTTTGAATGTTTTGTTCAGTTTCGTGGCATTGTTGAGAAATATTTTGGACGGCATATAAAACAATTTCAATCTGATTGGGGTGGCGAATTTCAGGCTCTCAAACCATATCTTGCAAAACATTCGATAATCCAGAGAAGCTCTTGCCCAAATACACCCGAACAAAACGGATGTGCCGAAAGAAAACATAAACACATAACCGAAACTGGTCGAGCCCTACTATACCATTCCTCAGTACCACCTAAATACTGGGATCACGCCTTTGCAGCCGCTGTTTACACCATCAACCGACTGCCCACACCGAAACTAAACCATCAATCCCCTTACCAAAAAATATTTCACCGAGACCCGGAGTATAAATTTTTGCGCATTTTTGGTTGTTGTTGTTATCCGTGGTTACGACCTTACACCAAAAGCAAGTTGGAGCCTCGTTCGGAAAAATGTGTCTTCTTGGGTTACAGTATATTGCATAAGGGTTATAAATGTCTGTCCTTGAATACGAACAAGATATTTTACTCACGCCATGTTATTTTTGATGAACAGGTTTTCCCGTTCAAGCAAAGTGATGAGCAGCCCTCGATCCTTGGTTCTCCAATGTCCACTCCCAATTACGTACCCCTTGGCCCACCGTCACCGCTACCAACTGTCCACCGGCCCAATTCAATCCCGAATCCACCACCGTCACCCACTATACCAAGCACAGCTGTTACGGTTCCATCTCCTACGGTTACACTGCCCGAATGTACTCTAGCACCAACAGCCTCGGTTTTAATACAGCCACAGGATCAGCCCTTGACAGTTTCCACACATGGATATAGAACTCGGTTCAAAACAGGATCTCTTAAGCCAAAGACATTGGCTGCCTTTATAGATGAAAATGATCACACTGCAACACCTTCATGTTATACGGTTGCTGCGAAAAGTTCTAAATGGCGAGAAGCAATGTCTGAAGAAATTGATGCCTTGTTATCAAATGGCACATGGGATTTGGTGTCAGGCAATCAAGCAACGAATGTCGTTGGCTGTAAATGGGTCTACCGGATCAAAACAAAGTCCGATGGATCTGTTGATCGTTACAAAGCTCGGTTAGTGGCTAAAGGGTTTCACCAACGACCAGGAATTGATTATGTTGATACTTTTAGTCCGGTTATTAAACCGGCTACTATTCGGTTGGTCTTATCTATTGCAGTGACGAAGAATTGGATGATTAGACAACTTGATGTGTCTAATGCATTTCTCCATGGCAAGCTTGATGAACCAGTGTACATGGAGCAGCCCCAGGGGTTTGTTGATCCCTCAAAACCGACCCATGTTTGTTTGCTCAAAAAGTCACTGTATGGTCTCAAACAAGCCCCGCGATCCTGGTATTTCTGTCTCTCAGATGCTTTACGATCTTTAGGCTTTACAGATTCCAAAGCCGACAGTTCGTTATTTATATATTCCTCCAATGGTGAAACTGCTTATTGTTTGGTTTATGTGGATGATTTAATTCTTACTGGCTCCTCAACGACATTGGTTCACACTCTAATCTATAAGCTTGGTGCCTCAATTGCTTTGAAAGATCTCGGCCCTTTATCATACTTTCTTGGTGTCGAAGTTGCTTGGAATACCGATGGCTTGCATATAACACAGTCGAAATACATTTCGAACCTCTTGCGTCGGGCAAATATGCATGAAGCCTCTACTGTGGCCACACCGATTACTCCGCAAACTGATCTCACCGTGTCCTCCCCGTCCTTTGAGGATCCAACACTATATCGGCAAGTTGTAGGTGCTTTGCAATATCTCTCTTTAACAAGACCGGATATATCACTTGCCGTTAATAAAACTGCTCAGTTTATGCATGCACCGTCGGTTGTTCATTGGCAGGCAGTGAAGCGTGTCTTGCGGTACTTGAGGGGGACAAAGGATCATGGCATTCGATTCTCACGATCGACCAATGCTCCACCAGCGCTTGTAGCTTTTTCTGATGCGGATTGGGGAGGTGATTCACTTGATAGGAAGAGTACATCGGCTTACGTTGTTTATCATGGCACTAATATAATTTCTTGGAGCTCCAAAAAGCAAAGGACAGTGGCTCGATCGAGTACCGATTCCGAATATCGTGCGCTGGCTTCTGCTGCCTCTGAAGTCTATTGGCTCCAATGTTTACTTCGTGAACTACGCCAACCTCTCCATGGTACACCACGAATATGGTGTGATAATGTGTCTGCCACCTACTTAGCGGCGAATCCGGTTTTTCATTCACGGTCGAAGCACCTCGAGCTTGACTTTCACTTTGTCCGAGATCAAGTGCGACGAAAGCAACTGCTTGTTTCCTATGTTTCGACGCATGACCAGATTGCCGATGCTCTCACTAAGCCCTTAACCAAGTCCCGATATTTAGTCTTGAAGTCCAAACTCTTGGTGGAACCCCCATTCGTTTGCGGGGGGGTGTTGAGGAATCCACTCCATGATGGCAGCCTCGGATCATGCAACAGCTCATCTTCCTTGATATTAGGGATTGAGTAAATTTCAAATTAATTTGTTTGTATTTATGTATTCCTTCTCTTGTAAAACTCTCATTGTACTTGCTGTATATATTTAGCATCTCAATACAAATCAAATATCTTAGCTGATTATCAAGTTCTTACAGATAAGCTGATCACTTTCAGCAAGTATGCAACAAGAGTAATACATGAGATCCCAAGCAACAACCATGCGACCTCCTCGGATTTGAGCAAAATTGTGTCGGTACTCCCAACCAGAAAATTTATTACACATAAACTGGGCCAAACTAGCCACATCAAGCTTTGTTTCCAAAAGACATAGAAATCGACAATTGTGCTGCCTAGAAAGTTGGCAAACACTATGTTGCCGCGAGGGTGAGTGTAACCCTCGGACATTCCAACTTAAGAGGGTCATTTCATCAATGAGGAGGGGCCAGCCCTTCCCTCATGCTTTCGGTTGTGAGCAGTACTATCACCTTTGTCAGTCGGATTCGTTTTCACAATTGTTTTATCATGACCTTGCGGGTAGCTGGAGGTGGAGCTTTAGTGTCCTTCAGCCCCTTGTGGAAGTCAGCCTTGGAGCCTTTCCCAACCCTTTTAAAGTCACCATTAGGCAGTCGGGCAGGAATGGGATAAACTTGGGAAGGCTCCGCAGGGGACTCCAGATTCTGTGAGGAAGTGGTCGTGGCAACAGGTGGAACATCAGGACAAGGAGCAGCAGACTTAGGGAACTCCATAAGCAAAGAGGCAAAGGGATCCATCATAGCCGGATCAGCATCAAGGGGGCTACATTGCCCTGGAAAGGCTTCGATGAAGCAGGCACAGTGGCATTAGGCTGAGTCATCGTGACTGTTGGTGGCACTGACGCAGGCTGACGCACAGGGGGCCGAGAACGTGCCCGAGACCCACCTTCACGGGGAGGGGCTTTGGGGGCCGTCACTTGGATATTAGCATTGAACTGGCATGCTGCCTCCAAATGCCCGGTTCTCCTGCAAGAACTACAAAAATGGGGGAAAGTTTCATACACAACCTGCTGTGTATAGCATTGGCCATCCGGGAGCTGAACAAGAAAACTGGGGACAGGTAGCTTGGAAACATCAACCTCCACCAACAATCGGACATAGCCAATCCTAGCACGCTGGCCAGTAATATGATCCATGCATATAGGCTTGCCAAGTCTCGATCCCAACTTGGAGAGAGCATCCGCATGCCAAAAATCAAGAGGGACATTTGGGAGTTTAATCCAAATGGGGATCTTAAGGAATTCATCATTGTTAAAAGAAAAGCCTTTACTCAATTCTTTAAGCAACAGGGTTTTACCGTATAGAGAATAAGGTCCTCCCATCAACACAGTGGTGCGGTCATCTGCATTAGAGAATCAGAAAATTAACCAGCCCTGGTCATGAGGAAGGAGACGACATTGTACTCCCTAGGCGGTCATCATCCCCTCCACGGCTTTCATGCCTGGAAAACATCCAGTAAACCGACCCACCAAGCAGTAACCCCAGGCATCCTCAATAGGCCGGAAATCGACAGTGGACATTTGAACAACATCGGCAACAACCTTATGCTCCAGTTGGACCCCTTGGGTGAGCATTCGGTTATTCTTAAATAAGCCAGCATAAGAGGGTTTAGATTTAGAAGAGGACTTTTTACTGGGAACAGGGGGGTGTCTTCAGCGTGGGTGTCGGACCCCGACCCCGAGGCCCGACTGCCCCGGGAGGCGAGCCCTAATTGGACCCGTTCCCGGGACAGCTTGGTCTTGTTAATTACCTTGACATAATTCCTATACTTAATTTATTGGGAAACATTTACTCTCAAAGCATAAATTGGACCCCCACTAGGAAGTCCAGACCTATTTCTTAAAGGCCCTAACCGATTAGGAAATAAATAAAAATTTAATAAAATTTTCATCTTTTTTTTTTTGTCGTTTAGTGGAACTGGATTTGCACGGTCCGTGTAAACATACACGGTCTGACCGTGTCCCTCTCGGCTGGAAATGCACAATTGATACACGGTCCGTGTAAAAATTTACACGGTCCGTGCAAAGTCTTACACGGCCCGTATTCGCCGGTCCTCACGATTCTCGCGAGGGCGACAGTTCGGTCGCGCGGGCGAGCTACGGACGTAGCTCGCGATCGCGACCTCTCGCGATCGTGATAGAGAAGCAACGGTTGCGATCGCGATTGAGAAGCGATGCTCGCGACCGCGACAGCTCGCTCGCGACCGCGAGCTTCGGGGGATTACACGGTCCGTGTGAAAATTTACACGGTCCGTGTAAAGTTTTACACGGCCCGTGCAAAGGCACACGGTCTGTCCGTGTTCTTCTCTGCCAACATTTCATTTCGCCTAATGAGTTACACGGTCCGTGTAAATTTACACGGTCTGACCGTGTAGCTCTCGGCCAAAATTCGCATTCTTCACCGAGGATTACACGGCCCGTGTAATCTTACACGGTCTGGCCGTGTACCTCACTGGAGGATTTATCCTCCTTCCTTTTATTTATTTTTTTTTCTTTTATTAACTCTCCTACATCCTTCATTAAAATGACTATAACTTTTTATCCCGACATCGAACACTCACAAACTTAGT
>JANZLH020405039.1:0-10188 GCA_026770325.2 Erythroxylum fimbriatum
TTTTGTCCTAAGCTTTTGTTTTCTAGTTTGTATTACAGCAAGAGTTGACTGCTGTGTCTATGTCAGTTTCAGAACAAGAGAAGTTTCAGAAAACTACTTTCATGTTTGTGCTTTATGTTTGTGCTAAACTAGGAAAGTTTGTACTAACCTAGTTTTTACACATCAGTCTATGTTTTTATTTCCTAGTTCCTAGATGGTTCAGATGTTGGGAGAGCTAATATAAAGCTCACCTTCATCATTTTCAGATGTAAGAGTGAACTCCATTTTCAATACAAGTTTTAGAAGCATTTCCAGATTTCTATTTTTTTCAAGTTTCATAGTAGCAGTTTATATTTCTGTAGTGCTTGAGAGATTGAAGGGAGCAATTTCTAGACCTGATAAACACCAAAACCAAACCCATATACAAAACCAAGAAGTTGTACTAGAAGATTAATTTCGGTACAAATTCAACAAACCATTTCATACAAAAACCAGAACACACAAAACCAGAGAGAATCAGCCAACATATCGTTTTGCAAATACAAACCCTAATCATACATACACAGATCCATTAGTAGCAGCTTACACACACCATATTTTCAGTCTACAAGCTGAGACTGAAGAAAAGTTCAAAACTTACAGCAAACTTACCCTTGTCGAAGCAGTGGAGGTTTCACCTTCAAGCTTTCAAGTCTGAAGTTTTCTGTCCACAGTAAGCAAGGAGAATACAATCAGTAACATCATACTCAGCAGCTCATAAAAGGAGAAGTGGAACAGAAGAAATCTGTAGGAAAGGAGTTACCTTTGAAGGGAAGCAGTGCTCGATCTCCATTCTTCATCCTCGATAGGCTGTGAAGAGGAGGTTCCATCATCAAATCTTCAAGTGATTAACTCTTTCTGGACAGCAGAGTGGAGAAAGGCCGCAACTTTCGCAAATCCCCTTCTTGCAATCCCTAATCGAAGCTGAAATCAAGAAGGAAGGAGCGTTCTTCAAATCTCATTTTCGATCCCTAAGTTCTAAACTCACCCGACAGCACATAAAGGTAAGTTTAAGGGTTAAGGGTTAACTTACCGTTTAACTTCTGTTGATTAGTTGAGTTGGACCGGGTTTTACAAAGCCCACAGCCCAAAGTTGGAGATAGCACCTGTTGAAGCTCAAAGTTGGAAGAGGCATTCTCTCGAACACCTGGTGCTCATCTTCCCACAGTGGTATCAGAGCTCCAAGGTTCACCTAACCTGGACAAATCCGAAATATGGCAGGGATAAATATTCCAGCAATGAACTTACAAAGTATTCAACCAAATATACCTATTCTAACAGGTGAAAACTACAAAGCATGGGCATTAAGAGTTGAAGATTGCCTCAGAATCTGTGAATGCTGGGATGTGGTCAATGATGGAGTTGCTGATTTTGGAGAAGAAGAAAACATGACAGAACTACAAGCTACAAGGGTGAGACAAGACAAAGATAAAGACTTCAAAGCACTCATTTTCTTAAGATCAGTGGTGAGTGAGACCATTCTTTTGAGATATGCTGGATGCAGGAACTCCAAGGAGCTATGGGAAACCTTAAAGTTGGAGCATGTAGGTTCAGCTCAATCTTTGAGACTAAAGAAGCAAGCCATTATGAGAAGTTTTGAGAACTTTTCCATGAAGGATGAAGAGAATGTAGCTGCTGCCAAGTTGAGATTTATGGGGCTGGTCCAACAACTGAAGGAGTTTGGTGAAAATACAAGTCCTGAAAGGTTAGTTGACAAATTTCTGAGTAGATTACCTTTAAGGTTTGAAGCTAGCATTGCTCCTGTTGAATGGCAATTTAGCAATGATCCTATTTCTGTCACCTTGGAGCAAGTTTTTAATGTTTTAGAAATGCATGAAGAGAGGCATGGAGTGAGAAGAGAAGGTGAGGAATATGCTTTGAAGGCTGAAAGGTTCAAGGTACCTGAAAATCCACCTATCCTAACCCAAACAAGAAACCAGATTCCTAACCAGATTCCAAACCACCCTGAACCAAATCCGATGCTTCCTCAAACCCAGCATTTACCACAAACCTTCCCTCAACATCACCAAAATCAGTTCCAAACTCCAACCTTTCCACAGCAACAATCTTACAAACCTCAAATGCAAAACCAGCAACCTAGAACTTATCCTCCACCTCAACATCCAACACCTATGCTTTATCCAAACCATCAAACTATGAGTCATTTTTCTGGCTATGCAAATCAGATGCAAAGTGGAGCAAGAATGTCAAAATGGGGCATGTATCCTAGCTGCAGATTTTGTGGAAAGACTAACCATGGAGCTGAGGAGTGTTTTTGGAATGAAAATGCAGATTGTATCTTTTGTGGGAAGAGGGGACATTCAAGAAGAGTGTGCTATGCTAGGTGGCAATCCGAGCAACAAAACCCCCAAAGCCCCATCTATGGAAAACCCCCTCCAATCCATCCTTTCCTAAGACAAAACACCTCACAAAATCCTATGCAAAATCAGTCCAAATCTTACCAAAATTTTTCTGAACACCAAATGCATCAAGCACACCATGTTGGCAGCTCAGGAAAGTCTCAAACCCCACAGCCCTATCAACACCAGCCACAAATGATTCCTCATCCACAAACTCAGCCACAAATGAGCCATCCTTACATGTCACACATGTCACAACCTAACTACTTACAACAGCCACAATACCAACCAATGAACATCCAAAACTCAAGCCAATTGCCACCAATGCCACAAAATACCTCTCAAGTCACTCAAAACCCTTCAGAAATGTGCCTAAACTCTCAACTTACTTCTCAACCCAAACCTGGAACCTCACAGCCCACTAAACCAACCGGAAAGCCAATGAATGAAGAAAGCCTCTTTATGGTGGAAACCTTGCATAAACCAGAAAATCAAGCTTCACTTGTTAAGCTTTGTGGAAATGAAAGAAGTGTTGAAAAGGGAGGAGAATGGCTGATTGATAGTGGTTGTTCCAACCACATGACAAAGAGGAAGGAAGGGTTTGTTGAGACAAACCATGATGTGGACACTGTTGTGAAGATTGAAAATGGAGATATCATACCCGTATCTTGGAAAGGGAATGTGGAGTTGCTTACCAAGGGAGGGAGCACTGTCCTTGAAGGAGTATACTACATTCCTGAGTTGGATCAAAACTTGATAAGTGTTGGACAGCTTTTGGAAAAGAATTACAAAGTGTACTTTGAGAACAACATGTGCAGAATCTTTAATGATGATGGAGAGTTAGTTCATAAGGTAGCTATGGTAAACAGAATTTTTAAGCTTCAAATGGCTGAAGTAGATGGAGTTTTTGCTGCTACATCTATGACAGAAATAACACAACTATGGCATAGGAGATATGGGCATGGAAATGTGGACTACATTGTGGAAATGCAAAGGAAAGGGCTAGTTCATGGGTTGCCTCAATTGAGCAGTAAACTAAAGAAGGTGTGTGAGCCGTGTGCTAAAGGGAAGAGCCATGTCTTACCCTTCCCATCAAGTGATTGGAGAGCAACAGAAAAACTCCAGCTTGTGCACACTGATGTTTGTGGACCAATGAGAACACAATCAGCTGGAGGAAGTAGGTATTATGTAGAGTTCATTGATGATGTATCAAGATACACTTGGATTTACTTCATGAAGAGTAAGGATCAGGTTTTTGGCATGTTTAAGAAGTGGAGGGCTGAAGCTGAAGGACAAAGTGGCAAGAAAGTGAGGTGTGTGAGAAGTGATCGAGGAGGGGAGTATGTATCCAAAGAGTGGAAGGATTATCTTGAAAAGGAAGGCATTCATCATCAATTTTCAGTAGCCTATACTCCACAGCAAAATGGAGTTTCAGAAAGGAAAAACAGAACAATCATGGAGATGGCAAGAGCTATGTTGGCTGAAATGCAAGTGCCAAAAAGTTATTGGCCTGAGGCATGTTTCACTGCTGTGTATTTGCAAAACCGGATGAAAACTAGAGCTTTGAAGGAGAAAACACCATTTGAGGAATGGTTTGGTATTAAACCGAAAGTGAGTCATCTTAGAGTGTTTGGTTGTGTAGCATTTATGCACATACCTGAAGTAAGAAGAACAAAGTTGGATGAAAAGGCAATAAGGGGTGTAATGATGGGCTATAGCATCGAATCTAAAGGCTATAGAATCTATGATCCAAAAACAAAGAAAATGATGGTGTCAAGAGATGTGAAATTCGATGAAAGTGAGGCATGGAAATGGGAAGAATCAGCAGCTGAAAATTTCAGAAGAATGGAGGTTAAGCTGCCTTTGAATGATGCAAATGAAGCTGAACAAACAGAGGAAAATGCAGCATATGACAACAGTACAGAAAATGGAAACAATGCAGATGACAATGATGGAGATGGGTTGAACAATGCAGATGGGGATGGATCACCAGTGGAGACAGATCAGTCCGCTCCATCAAGGTCCAATGAAGCTGGAAATGAAGGTCTTGAGGAGGAGCACTCATCTAGCTCAGGAAGTGATGGAGCAAATTCAGATTCAGAGGAGGAGTCATCAAGCTCGAATAGTGCTCACAAGACAAGAGACTTGGCCTCCATTTATAATGAAACTAACCCTTTGTTTGATTTCAGGTATAATGCAGCTGTTGAAGAAGAGATTGATGAAGCTCTAACAATCATGGAATGTGCATTGCCAGCTGAATGTGAACTGATGACTTACAATCAATCTATTAAACAAGGAGTTTGGCAAAGCTCAATGGATGAGGAGATGAAAGCCATCGAAGAAAATGGAACATGGCTGCTGGTGGATCTGCCTAGTCCTGACACCAAGGTGGTTGATTCCAAGTGGATTTACAAGAAAAAGCTGAACCCCAATGGAACAATCAACAAGTATAAAGCTAGGCTTGTTGTGAGAGGATACAAACAAGAGTATGGAGTGGATTATACAGATACATACGCACCAGTAGCTAGGTTGGATACGGTCATATTATTGTTGGCTCTAGCTGCAAATAAAGGGTGGAAAGTTCATCATATGGATGTGAAGAGTGCTTTCTTGAATGGGATGCTAGATGAAGATGTCTACTTGAAGCAACCCGAAGGCTATGTGGTAAGAGGACAATAACAGAAGGTATATAAGATTATGAAGGCCTTATATGGATTGAAATAAGCTCCAAGAGCTTGGTATTCAATGATCAATAGCTATCTAATCCAAAATGGTTTTCAAGAAGCAAGAGTGAAGCTACCTTGTATGTAAAAATCAGAGGTGAAGATAAGTTGATTTGTTCTTTATATGTTGATGATTTACTGATCATTAGAACACATGATAAGTTAACAGATGAATTCAAGGAGATGATGAAGTTAGAATTTAAGATGACAGATCTGGGAGAAATTAGCTTCTTCCTAGGATTGGAGATAGATCAAAGAGGAGACGGAATCTTCGTACATCAGAGGAAGTATGCTGAAGAACTAATTGAGAAGTTTGGTTTGAAAGAAAGCAGTGGAATGGGGACTCCTATGGAGCATCAATTGAAGCTAGATCCGACAAGACCAGATGAGGAATTTGATGCTACTTACTATAGGAGTATGATTAGATCATTGATGTATTTGAGTGCTTCAAGACCTGATATTGTGTGTGTCGTGAACATCATGGCTAGTTTTAATCAATTACCTTCGAGGCAACATGCTATTTATGCTAGAAGAATACTTAGATATGTTAAACATACGATTGACTATGGAATCTGATATGGAAGAGGAGAAAAGGTGGAATTGCATGTGTTCAGTAATGCTAGCTATGCTGGAAGCAATGAGAGCAAGAGCAGAAGTGGCTATTGTTGCAGCCTAGGTTCAGGTATATTTGCATGGAGCTCAAAGAAGTAAAGAAGTGTTGCTCAATCTTCAGCTGAAGCTGAATATGTGGCAGTGAACATGGCTGCCAAACAAGTTCAATGGTTGAAGAAAATCTTGTTGGATGTTGATGAATTAAAGGAAAGTTGTGTGACAATATATTGTGATTTAAGTGCAGCTATCTCAATGGAAAAGAATCCAGCTGACCACATACGAACTAAGCATATGAAGGTAAAGTATCATTATGTTCGGGAATTGATTGAGGAAAGGGAAATTAAGATGGCTTTTTGAAGATCAAGCTTTCAACTTGTAGACTTGTTCACCAAAGCACTACTGAAATGGAGATTTGAATCATTAAGAAGTATGATAGGTGTGCAGCTTTTACAAAACAAAGGAGGGGATGTTGGAATGAATTGTTTTGTAAAACCAGCTATGCTAAAACTTGCTAAGGATCTTGCAATGGCAATCAAATTGAAGAAGAAAAGAAAGGTCAATAGACTTCTCAGAAAAATCGAGCTATTGATTTTGGGGATAATTCAGAAGGCTATGCATCCAAGAAACAAAGTTTTGAAGTTTGAAGATCAAGAAGAGAAGGAGTTGAAGGCATCTGAAAGAAGTTGAAGCAGTTGTGGAGATGTCAGGAAGTTTCAGAAATTGCAGAAATTGAAGAACAGATTTGAAGAAGAGATGCAAAGCAGGAAGAATGAAAAGAATGAAACAAATCAAGATAGATTAATTAGCATGATTAAGATTTATTAGAGATAAGTTAAACAAGTGCAGCTGGTTCATCCATCAAGCATCTCATTCACAAGGTTGACAATCGGATTTGCATGTCAGGATTTTGTTGGCTGAAGCATCAAAGGCTATTGAAGACATCAGTTTCTGTTTTTTTGCAAAAGAGACAACTTGGTTACTTTTGTGCCTTGCCTAAAGAAGAAATACATGTATTAGGCTAGTTTTACCCTTTAGATCATGTTTTTACTTTACAGTTATTAAAATTGTAACAGATGCCTGAGAGCATATATGAAGCTCAAGTTTGCATTTTTCGAGCATGAGTGTATTGAAAAACCAGAATACATCAATACAAAAGTTCAACTCAAGTTTCAGTTTTATTCATGTTATGCTTGTTTATTTTCCAAAAGAACACAAATATCAGAGGTTGAGTAGTAGTAGTGATTGAAGTTCTATTTTGTTGTTGTAAAACCTGAAGCAAGTTTAGTGTTAGACTTGAGTGTGAAAAATTCCAAACAATCCACAAGATTTTAGTTTATCAATTTCAGTTTTCACTTCATCAATTTTCAAGTTCATTCCATTTTTCATATGTTATCCGAGTAGTATTTAGCTTTACAGAAGTTAAGCATTTTAAAGTAGAATAGATGGAGCAATACATCAAAAACCAAAAGTTTGCAAATCTGTAGTAGGCTTTTCGAATTCTCATTAAGAGTGGAATTTTTACAAATACACTAAATTCTTACAAACACATTAACTCAGCTATTGAGTTTTATTTACATTTTGAGAGGAGCATTGCAGATAGCACAATCAAACTATCAGCTTTCACATTCTCTTGGAAGCAGACGTGAACAGTAGAGCAGGCGCTTGAAGAAAGTCCTGAAATAGAACATCTGATTTCCAGGCAGTGTGGAGAAGGTGCTTTCTTAGATCATCAAGGGGGTATCTTCAAGAGTGGTATCAGAGCAAGTTGCTCTTATGTTAGTTGTTAACACCTCAAAATGATAGATTTTGTCACGTGTTAGACCCACACATGAGGGGGGTGTTAAAATATAAAAAGTGGGAGTTTGTCCTACATTGGAGAAAGAGAGGAAAGAGAACTATCATATAAGTCTAGTGGGCTACTCCACCTATCACCAATTGGTTTTAGGATGGAGCTTCATTTATACTTGTATCTGGTCTAACTTTCTTTCTCGTGTAAACCCATAGGTTATTATAAATTTTGTGGGATTTGGTGAGACTGTTGAATTGGGAATTAGAAGGAACTACGCTATATGTCATAGCCCTGGGAAATGGACAGTAGATTAGAGGAGAAGGCATTTGCAAGGGGATAGTGTTGTCAGTGCAAGGATTGCAGGTAACCGAAGAATACTTACCAATGGAGTTGGGCTGCTGTGATGTTATATTAGGCATTAAGTGGCTACAAACTTTAGGCAAAGTGGTGACCGATTGGGGTAAAATGACAATGGAGATTAAACAAGGGGATCGAACCCTCACGATTGTTGGAGATTCGACTCTCGCAAAAACACCGATCAGCTTGAAAAATTTGGTGCATACCACAACAGATGAAGATTTGGTGTAGTTATTACAGATGGGGTTTGCAGAAGGGACAGAACTGAAGGGTGTCACCCCAATTCATGCAGAGCTAAAGGTGCTTTTGGAGGAATTTCGAGCAGTTTTTGACATACCTCAACAATTGCCTCCTGAAAGGGCTAAGCACCATGCCATTGTACTCCAAAGAGGAGCTAACCCAGTCACGGTGAGGCCATATAAATACCCCCAGTTCTAGAAGAATGAGATTGAGAAGCTAGTGAAAGAGATGTTGGGTTCCGGGATAATTCAACCAAGCGTAAGTCCTTATGCGAGTTCGGTGTTGTTGGTTAAAAAGAAAGATGGAGGTGGCGCTTTTGTGTGGACTACCGTGCTCTAAATAAAGTGATAGTCGTTGACAAATTTCCAATCCCTATTATAGAAGAGCTCCTTGATGAATTAAAGGGGGCCACTATCTTTTCAAAGATTGATTTAAAGTCAGGGTATCACCAAATTCGTATGAGACCCGAAGACATCGAGAAGACAGCATTTAGAACTCATGAAGGGCATTACAAATTCCTCGTCATGCCCTTCGGATTGACTAACGCTCCAGCCACTTTTCAGCCTCTCATGAACCAGGTTTGTAAGCCTTACCTCCGTAAGTTTGTATTGGTATTTTTTAATGACATCTTGGTTTACAATGCTAGCGAGGAAGAATATGTTTGTCACTTGCGGGCAGTCCTAAAGGTGCTCCAATCGCAGCAATTGTATGCGAATTGGAAAAAATGCATTTTTGGGCAAGAAACTGGGGCACATTATATCACGAGATGAGGTGGCAGGCGACATTAAAAAAACTCAAGTTATGGTGAATTGGCCAAGACCGATGAATGTAAGGGAGTTACGGAGCTTCTTGGGTTTAACAGGATACTATAGGAAGTTCGTGAAGAATTATGGACACATCTCTTGGCCGCTGACACAATTGTTAAAGAAAGAAGGATTTAAATGGACTAGGGAAAGTGAAGGGGATCGTAGGTGAAAGAATGACATGTGTATGAGCCCTAGGCTGGAGGTACTGGACCTCGAAAACCAGATTATCCTTGTATTTGTTACAGAAATCAATAGCAAATACATATTCTTTAATACCTGTTTTCTGGAATCTATCAACTGGTATCAGAGCGGTTGTTCCTGAATAATGGTTGCTAAGAAGGCTGATAAACGGATGGAAGGACTGGAGAAGGATCTGGAACTATTGAGAGAAAAGAGGCGAAGAGATGGGGATGAGATGCAAAGATCGATCAGTCAGGCTCACCAAGAATTTCAGAAACAGCTGAGTCATTCCACCCAAGATTGGCAGAGGCGAATGGATGAACATAGTGTGAAACTTCAAAGGAAGATGGAGGATGCGAATAGGGAAATGGGAGAACGCTTGAGGTCAGAAATAAAAAGCATAATGATGTCGGTGTTGCAAACGTGGAAAAGAACTGAGGGCAGTACTATGGAAACCCGACCAGAAAAGCGCCCACCCGAAGAATATCAACCCGAGCCCAGTAGAAGGAGGGAGCTAGGAAAGGCTCCAGTAGCGCCTGAGGAACATTTTGAGAGTAATGACTGGCGCAATGAGGCCAGCGACCGCGTCGAGACACCTCCTAGGATCCAAGAAGGATCGAGATGCCTACGTTCGAAGAGAACGACCTCCATGGGTGGATCTAAAAGGCGGAGCGATTTTTCTCAATGGATAGGTTCACCGAAATGGAGAAGATGGAGCTCGTGGGTATGAGCCTGGAGAGAGATGCTTTGACATGGTTCAGGTGGGTGGAGAGCCGACGACCCATCGTGGATTGGCAAGAGTGCAAGAAGCTGGTGACTCAGAAATTTCTCCCAGCTCATGAAGGTACCCAATGGCAACGATTGTTAGCGGTGAAACAGGTCGGCACGGTGGTGGAGTACACCGGCAGATTTCTGAAACTCGCAGCCCCTCTTCCGAAGTTACCTGATGCAGTCCTGGAGAGTACATTCATGAATGGGCTGGTCGAGGAGATTCGGCTGGAAGTGCAGATTCTCAAGCCTCAGAATTGTAGGAAAATCCCGGTGTGTCCATCACATGAACACAGTGCGGAAAACAAAAATTTTTGTCCCGGGACATTCCCGAA